>JBBPBT010000720.1:4907630-4925755 GCA_037974875.1 Cicer bijugum | reverse complement strand
GTTTAATATAATAATATCGATAAATGAGCTAAGATTTAAGGACACTTCAAAACTCAGAAGTTTCAATATAATTTTGCATATTTTAATAATATAAGGAGATGCTAATAAAGCTCATACTACTTCAGTAACAAATATAAGAAAATGTTGGTCAATAAAAGTTGATGTATTTTGTCTAAAATTAAAATTAAATACATCCACTTTTTTTTAACTCATGTTACTTATATTTTTGACCGAGAGGAGTATTATTTATTTGCACAATAACTTATTTCAAAATATTCGCTTAGAATTCGGAAATACTCAAAGAGAAGACAACTCTTCCACTTCAAAAAAAAAAAATAAATAAGAAAACAAGGGGATTTTTTTTTATTAATATATCCCTTCTTTTTTAAGTTGGAGGTTGTTACATGCGGAAGCAGCTAAGGAAATTTTTTTCAAACTCAAAAGAAGGTCGTTTTATGGGGAAACAGTCAACTAAGGGAATTTTTTTTAAACTCGATAGAAATTCGTTCCTTGGTGAAGCGATTTCTGAGTCATTTTTTTGTGTTATCTTTTAACATTTGTTTATTGTTAGAGTTATTAATTTAATTATTTAAATAATAAAAATATTAATAATAAATTAAAATAAAATACATTAATAAATTATAAATAAATTTTATATTTTAATTGCTATTATTATAATAAATAATTATTATAATTATAATTAAAAATTATTATAATAAAAATGATTAAATAAAAATGATTAAATTATATTATAAATTTAAAAAAAATACATTAAAATTAAAAAAAAATACATCAAATTTGTGACTTTTTTTTATTTATATCCCTCTTTTTTTTTATTTGACCAAAATGCCATACTTCGAAAAAAAAAATTACATAAATGCTCTACTTTTTTGTCTCAGAAAATAAATAAAATACATTAATAATAATAATAATAGTAACTTTAATAATATTATAAATTTTAATAATAATAATAAAGTAAATAATATAAATAAAATAAAATTAATTAAATTGAATAAACATAAATTAAAGAAAAAATACCACAAATTAAAAAAAATACATCAAATTTATATTTTATTATTTTCATTTTTAAGTTGTTATAATAATGTGTCAAAACAAACACTACGCCAAAAATTGCCTTTTACAGCGCCCCTATTACAGCGCTTGGTAAACACAAGCGCTGTTGAAAATATATTTTAAAAATAACGGAGCCTTCTACATCGCTTTTTATGACAAGCGCTGTAAAAGAAGCGTTGTTGTATGTCTTATAACGTTTGCGCATAACGCTATAAGGCTTTTACAGCGCTTGTCAAAAAAGCGCTGTAAAAAGAAGCGCTTTCGCGTATCATTTTACAGCGCTTTGCTCACAAGCGCTGTAAAATACATGCGCTTTCAATTTTTTGAACTACCTATTACAGCGCTTTTTCCACAAGCGCTATAAAATACATGCGCTTTCATTGAATTTAATTACCTATTACAGCACTTTTTTCACATGCGCTGTAAAATGCATATTTCAAATAATTATATACATTGAAAACCCTCATATCATATCCTCTAGATCTTTCAAAACCCTAATATCCTCTACGTACTGTGCAGCCATCTACGTTGTCTCAGGTATTTTTTAATCCAAAACAACATTATTTCTCATGAACAATTGAATAATTCATATTATATATACCACATGATCTGTTATGTTTTGAAATTGTCAAAAATTGTTAAAAACTCATATCACATGATTTGTTCTGTTTTGAAACGTGTTGATATGTTTTGTATTGAAAGCTTATTAGTTTATTAGTTTATTATTTTATTAGTTTATTAGTTTTGTAAGCTTATTAACTTATTAGTTTTGTATTGAAAGCTTATTAATTAGTTTATTAGTTCAGTATTGAAAGCTTATTAGTTTTGTAACTGCATTTATATAGGTGATATAATATGGATAGGAAATGAATGTCAGCCAATCGATTGTCAAAAGAGTATGAAATTGGAGTGAAGGAGTTTGTTGAGTTTGCAGTGAAGAATGCAAAAGATCCAAATAGAGTAGTTTGTCCTTGTTTAAAATGTTGTTTTGGAAAACGTGTTAGAGAAGATGAATTAGAAGTACATCTAATATGTAATGGAATTGATCAAAGCTACACATGTTGGATAAGACATGGTGAGAAAAAAAAAAGGAAACATTAATTTTGAGAATAGTTCGACATATGCTTCAACTGACTTCGATACAGATACATATGAGTCGAACCGAGTTGATGAGATCGCAAAAGCAGTTGAATAAGATCTTCGAGATTGTCCTAAAATGTTTGAAAGTTTGTTGAGTGATGCAGAGAAAGAATTATATAATGGTTGTACTAAATTCACAAGACTGTCGGCGATATTAAAGTTGTACAACTTAAAAGCGAGTAATGGATGGTCTGATAAAAGCTTTACAGAATTATTAACACTCATAAAAGATATGTTGCCAGATGATAATGAACTTCCCAGTCGAACCTACGAGGCTAAACGGATTTTGTGTTCTATTGGCATGAGTTACGAAAGGATTCATGCGTGTCCTAATGATTGCATTTTATTTCGAAATGAATATGAACTACTTAAGGCGTGTCCGAAATGCAATGTCTCTTGATATAAGAAGAAAGAATCTACTCCAACAAAAGTCGTGTGGTATTTTCCTATAATACCAAGATTTAGGCGCATGTATCGCAGTGAAGAAGATTCAAAACACTTGACATGGCATGCAGATGAAAGAATTAGAGATGGAATGTTTCAACACCCTGCAGATTCCCCACAATGGGCAAAAATTGATCACGACTATCCTGAATTCGGAATAGAGTCAAGAAATCTAAGACTTGCACTTTCTACTGATGGAATGAATCCACATGGTCTTCAAAGCATCTCACACAGCACATGGCCTGTGATTTTGGTAATATATAACCTACCTCCATGGTTATGTATGAAGCGTAAGTTTATGATGTTGTCTCTGTTAATTTCTGGACCCAAACAACCGGGGAATGATATCGACGTATACTTGACTCCTCTAATCGAAGATTTAAAACGTATGTGGGAGACAGGTGTGGAAGTTTATGATGGGTATAAGAAAGAATGTTTCAATTTGAGGGCTATGTTGTTCGGCACAATTAATGATTTTCCAGCATATGGTAATTTATCAGGATATAGCATTAAAGGTTAGTGTGCATGTCCTATATGTGAAGAGAGCACAAATTGGATGCGGTTGAAACATTGTAAGAAGAATATGTTTCTTGGACATCGTAGATTTTTACCTTATAGTCATTAGTATCGTTGGTGGAGAAATGCATTTAATGGAAAATCAGAGGAAGGTAAAGTACAAGGTTTGACCAATAAATTTGGCAAACCTTTTGCGGGAGAGTTGGTCAAAACTGGGTGGAAGAAAAAGTCAATTTTCTTTGAATTGCCATATTGGAAGTCATTGTATATAAGACATTTCCTCGATGTGATGCATATTGAAAAAAATGTATTTGATAGTGTTATTGGTACGTTACTCAATGTTCCAGGAAAGTCTAAAGATGGCATCAACGCAAGATTGGACTTGGTCGATATGGGAATAAGAAATGAATTGGCTCCAGTAAAGAAAGGAAATCACACATATCTACCTCCAGCCGCTCATACTCTATCAAGAAAGGAAAAAATTGTTTTATGTAAATTTCTACACGAAGTTAAAGTTCCAGAAGGTTACTCTTCGAACATTAAAAGTTAGATTTGTATGAAAGACCTCAAGTTAAAAGGTTTGAAGACCCATGATTGTCATATTCTAATGGAGCATTTGCTACCAATAGGTATACGTTCCATTTTACCTGAAAAAGTTCGACTAGCCTTGACTAGGTTATGTTTCTTCTTCAGGGAAATTTGTAGTAAAGTGATCGACCCTCAGAAATTACCAACATTGCAGAGGGAAATTCTTGTTACTTTGTGTGAGCTTGAAATGTATTTCCCACCATCGTTTTTTGATATAATGGTTCACCTTACTGTTCATCTGGTTAAGGAGACACAACTTTGTGGGCCAACTTATATGAGATGGATGTATCCGATAGAACGATATATGAAAATTTTAAAATGGTACGTAAAAAGTAGAAGTCGACCAGAAGGTTGTATTGCTGAACGATACATTATGGAAGAGGCTGCTGAATTTTGTACTGAATATCTGTCAAATGTTGAATCCATAGGGTTTCCCATGTCTCGTCATTCGGGAAGAATATCAGGAGAAGGGATAATTGGAAGGAGACTGCTGACTATATCAAGGACAGAATGGGAGCAGACACAATTGTATGTTCTACACAATGATGATGAGGTTCAACCGTATGTTACAATACACATGGATCAGTTAGCTCGTTTGAACATGAATAGGAATCAAAATTGGATAACTCGAGAGCACAATCAAAGTTTTATAACATGGTTAAAAAATCACATAAAGTCAAAATTTGATATAGACCCCTGATCAATTTCACAGAGATTGAGGTGCCTAGCAAATGGTCCGAGCTTACATGTCTTTTCTTACACTGGTTATGTTATTAACGGCTACACATTTTATACCAAAGAACAAGATGATCAGACCACTATGCAAAACAGTGGAGTCACTCTCGTAGCTGAAGCGATGCATGTCTCCAGTGCAAAAGACAAAAACCCAATATATGCAAATCTATCATATTTTGGGGTTATCGAGCGCATATGGGAGTTAGACTACACAATGTTTCGTGTTCCCATATTTGGTTGCAAGTGGGTCGATAATAATAATGGTGTTCAGATTGATGAGTCAGGATTCTTGCTTGTGGATTTTAATAGGGTGGGATACAAAGACGAGCCTTTTATTTTAGCGTCGCAAGCTCAACAAGTGTTTTATGTCACCGATCCTTCTGATGATAAATGGTCTGTTGTCCTATCGACAAATAAAATAAGTGATGATAACAACAATGATGAAGATGTTGGTAATGATCTTTTATTTGCAACATCACAACAACCACATGAAATTGATTCAACTGATGATGGTTTATATCTTAGAGATGATCATGATGAGGGAATTTGGATTAATCCATCGTTTCGTATTGTAAATGGACAAACAGATTTGAATCCCACCAGGAAAAGAAGAAGGGCATCTTAATGTACATGTTTAATTGTTTTATATAAGCCATGCATGTAATCTGAATTATTGTTGTAATCTAAATTATTGTTCTATTATGGTTTTATTGTTTTAATTTGAATTATTGTAATCTGAATTATTGTTCTATTCTGGTTCTATTCTGGTTTTATTGAATTATTGTTGTATTATAATCTGAATTATTCTGGTTCTATTCTGGTTCTAATCTGAATTATTTTGGCTTTTGGATAGTTTGGTTGATGGGTGGGGGGATAAGGGTAATCTGAATTATGCATGTAATACTTTTTGACAATTTCAATTCTTAAGAACTATGCATGTAATCTGAATTATTGGCAAATTGATTGGAATAAATGTCTGAGTTACAGTCATCCAATATTGAGCACAAGGCCCTATTAAAAATGCGCTGGTGTATTTTTTTTTTAAAAAAAGCCTTTTACAGCGCTTTTTAAACAAAGCGCTGTAAAAGGCCCTTTTAAAAATAAAATAATGAGACATTTTACAACGCTCTTCTTACCAAGCGCTGTAAAAGGCCCTTTTAAAAATTAAATAAAGAGACATTTTACAGCGCTTACATTAGAAAGCGCTGTAAAAGACTCTTGTAATTTACAAACGCTTACATTTACGAAGTTCACTTAATTCAGATTCGAACCGAGGCCTTCCAAGTGTGATAACGTAGATGGGTATTTAACGTATATGACATTAAATAATTGAAGTGTGACAACGTAGACAAGAAATTAAATATGACATTAAAGGAAAAATTAAATATATGACATTAAATAATTGAATGTTGAATAATTAATATTAATTATTAATCTCCACCTCAATATAACCTTATTATTATTAATCTCCACCTCAATATATAACCTTATTATTATTAATCTTCACCTTAATATTATTAATTATAAATATTAACACATTAATTATTGTTGAATACATTAAAGTTATATTATATATTTAATTATTTAATGTCATATATTTATAATAATAATATTAAAGTTATATTGAGGTGGAGATTAATAATAATAAGGTTAGATTTGTTGTCTGATGGAGACCTTTTACAGCGCTTACTGGGAAAAGCGTTGTAAAAGACTCTACGAAAAATAAAATAAAGAGACCTTTTATAGCGCTTATGTGAACAAGCGCTGTAAAAGGCTTTAAAAATAATGTTCATCAGATACCTAACATGACTTTCTCTAACAGGATTTTCTTCAAACACCTTGTACGCATTGTTAACAAACCCATTTTTCTTCAGACACATTGTTAACAAACCCATTTTTCGCAAAATGGCAATGAACCTGAAGATCAAGTTACAATTTAAGAATGAAAGGGAATGTAAAGAGATAAAAAGGGTGTTGAGGTGGAGATTGAAAGAGTAAGCTTTGATGTTTGCGAAGAAGATGCATAAAAGGACTTTGAGGTGGAGTTTGGTGAAGAGGAAGAGATTTTGGTGGGTTTTGCAGAGCTTGTTTAAAAAATAACATAGCAAAACAAAAAAAATAACATAATAAGGCCTTTTACAGCGCTTCTTTGAGAAAGCGCTGTAAAAGGCTTTTAAAAAAACAATGAGGTCTTTTACAGCGCTTGTTGATAAAAGCACTGTAAAAGAGCCTTTTAAAAATTTAAATAAGGATGTCTTTTACAGCGCTTTTTTGACAAGCGCTGTAAAAGGCTTTAAAAAAACAAGCGCTGTAAGGACGCCTTTTAGAGCGCTTTGTTAACAAGCGCTGTAAAAGGTTAGGCCTTTTAGAGCGCTCTTTGGAAAAGTGCTGTAAAAGGGTTATAAAAAAGCGCTGTAAAAGGGTTATATATATAACAGTAACCTCTTCAGTTTCCTCTTCATTACGTAAACTACACTATCATTGAAACCTTCATCGTTCTTCTCTTCTTTTGCAAACCCTATAATCCCGTCCATTACAAACTGTATTTCCACGATCATCTCCTTCATTTTGAACCTTATTTCCATCCAAGATCATTTTGAACCTTATATTTTCATTGAAATACGTAACCCTCGTTACGTATTTCTTCAAAACGTTTTTCTGTGAACCTTATTGCTGTGAAATTTCTATGTTCGCTCTTTTCTTCGCATTTCATCTTTCTTCCAACCATTATTCAGGTATTGATGTTATTTATTTTTTGTAATGATTAAAATGCATGTTGAGCTTGTTTAAAATATATATACTGATACATGTTGAGGTTGTTTAGAATAATGCATGATGCATATTGAGCTTGTTGATGTTATATTAAACTGCATGTTGAACTTGTTGTAGTTAAATGGATACAAACAAAGAAATAGAATGTCAAAATGAAGAAGTTGGCACCTCTAAGGCTTATGAAAATGAAGTCAAATGTGGTGCAACTATAATGCAAAAGGTGATTAAAGCAAGGAGCAATGGCACGAAGTTTGAGGTTATACTATACTATACTCTGTTTGCTGTGTATTTTTTTAGCTTGTTTTAATAGCATGTACTTACTATATGAGTTTATTAGGTTGGCTGGAATGAAAGTGGTCAGCCAATTGACCCCAACAGCGCAATGTTTGTAAGTTTTTTGATCCAATCTTTTGTCATTTATAAATATTTTCATTGAAATACTTATAATTTTTTTCATTGCAGACAACTTTTGTCCTTGATGAGGGACGAAAGAATTACATTTTGAGAGTTGCGGGAAAAATCCATCGGGGATTTAGATCGCATCTCTCAAATTTCTATCTAAAAGATAGAGAAGGAAACACAAGTGCTGAACCTCCAAAGATATATCAACATTATATATCAAATGATGAATGGAAAGCATTTGTTTCCAAACGTACTGACCCTGCATTTGTCGTAAGTGATTAATTTATTTGCATTTGTGTGTTTTATTATTCATATTCATAGCGTATTTTAAATTTTTACATAATTGCTATTTTTTATATAGAATATTAGTAAGGCAAATCGCGAGAGGGCAAGCAACCCGACACACCCATACAGAAGATCACGTATGGGATATGCACGGCTAGACCAAAATCTTGTAAGTCAATGTAACATCAATGGTTGAGGGAATTTGTATTATAAACTATAGTTTCTAATTAATATTTTGTTTTAACGAATAGCGACAAGAGACCAAATCCGATCAACCATTGGGTCGTCATATCTTGTGGAAGGAAGCTCGGGTAAATAAGGATGAAGTGGTTGATAACGAAAATGTTCAAAAAGTAATAGAACTTTGTGTAAGTATATTATGACTTTAATATTTTTCAATATTGTATTTATCACTTGAATACTTTTTAATATTGTATTTTAAAAATGCTAATGAACTTAACTATTTTAATGTTACATGTATTTTAGGAGACGATCGAACAAAGTTCTGAACATGAAGAGGGCAACAAGGCTACTTGCAGGGATATTCTGGGCAAAGTTTTTAATGTTCCTGAATATTCCGGTCGAGTTAGGGGGAAGGGATTTGGCGTAACTCCCAGAAGCTTTTTTCCTCAAGAGAAGCGCCAAAAACCTTCCAACGAGGAAGTATTAGAGAAGCTCAGAATCCTATCTGAGCAAGTGACACTCTTGGTGAATAAGAATAAAGACAAGCAACTTCCGGATCAGCTCCAAGGTGAAATACAAATGGAGAGTGAAAACGGGAGTCGCAACGTCGGTTTGAAAATTATTCCCGAGGTAATTAATTACTTACTTGCTTATGTAATTACTTATGCATTAAACAATATTATATATTAACTGTACTTATATTTTAACTATTGATTTAGGGTGTCACTACATGTTTCCTATACTTGTCCTCGCCCACTCATCGGAAGGTGGGAAAAGGTAAATTGTACAATACTTTGGGAGAAGTATTGCACAATACTCTAATCCCTGCGGGTCATGTCAAAGTATCGCCTACTGTTGCCTTCGAACCAATTGCACCATTGCCGATACCGGACAACGACGGAGATATGCAGATTTTGGGCGAAGCTGTTGGTAGTTACGTGGCATGGCCCACGAACCTTGTTGCCCTCGTTAAAAGCCCTCCCATAAACGAATCAGTTACGTCTCCCGAAAAGGTTTGTCACATTTATTGCATAAGCTTTGTCAATTTTTTCAGATTCAATAAACTAACATTTAACCTCATTTTTGTAGGTCCAAATAAATAAACCTCCCGCACATCCAAAAAAAGGCAGCAAACCTCAAAAATTGGAGGTTAATAGAGCTGCCAAATTACAAAGGCCAGAGGCCAATAAAACTGCCAATAAAGCTGCCAAACTTGCAGCAAGAAAAAAACTGGATCGTGGGAAATCAGTCGCTGCTGCTGCTGCTCCTACAATAAGTCAGCCACGCCTTGGTAAATACGGGGCGTGTCTTGACATCCAAGTAAAAAACAACTTCTGGAGCAGCGACGATTCGCGCATGATACACATGAATAAAGATATATTCGGAGATGAGTATGAGGAACTGTTCGACAAGGAGCACGTATACGAACTTCTCGAACATAAGGAGCTCAGTGCTACTGTAATGTGTTTGTACATAAGGTAAAAAATACTTTTAATTGCATTTATTGGTAATTAATCTAGTTTAAAATTTTAATTGAAGGTTTTTGCATGAGAAGTTCGTGTGCATGCGGAAATTGTCAAATAAATACTCATTCTTGTCTCCGCATAAGCTGTCCATGTGGAAACACGATCCAGAAAATGTAAAGAAATACATTATAGATATGTTTTTAGGAAATAAAGAAAAGGAAAAATTGTTCTTCGCACCATATAATTCAGGGTACGTAATTTTATCTTTTTAATTGATGAGAATTTAATTTATTAGTTGTGTATAAACAAAATTGCTTAACAAATTTTTTGTTGTTGTAGGGCACATTGGGTGCTATTTGCAATCAATGCGGTCTCTGAAGTTATATACTATTTGGATCCCGTGCATGGCAATTACAACAATCATTCTGAAATAAAGACTATGTTCGACACGTAAGTAATCTACATTTATTTCTTACATATATATATAAAGAATGTGTTTGTTCATGCTATAATAATCACATTTATTCATTTATATAGTGCCTTAAAAGTTTATCGATCTCAAAGAGGTGCGACAATGTCGAAGCAAAAGTCTAATAATATTACATGGATCCCAATAAAGTGCCCTCGTCAAACAAACAACATCGACTGTGGGTACTACGTATTGAGATTCATGAAGGAGATTGTTGACAAGAATAAAACTATTATCCCAGAAACGGTACGGTATTTTGATTATATGATTTTCATATATAAATTATCTATGTATTTGACACTAACTTAATATAATATGTTCAATTAAAGGAGGAATGGTGTGAGTATGTGCTTGAAATGAAAATTATTTGATTTTCTGGGAAATAGCATGCTGTTGTGCAAGGGATCTGAATATTATATGGTGCATAGTTATTATATGTATATGATCATAGGACAGTATATAAACATGCATATGAATATGTTGTAAATTAGGTTCAATGTATATTTAGTTACTTATGTTGTAAATTACTGTGTTACAGGGTAATATATATGTATCATATTGTGTGAACTGATTATGTTTTAACTGATTCTGGCTCTGGTTCTGGTTCTGGTTGTGTTACAGGGTAATATACATGCATATGAATATGTTCTAAATTACTGATTCTGGTTGTGTTGTGTTGTGTGAACTGGTTCAAACTAATTTTGGATAAAAAGATAAAAGACAGTGCTTTATAAAAAAAATGTCATAAAAAGCTAAAAAGCGCTTTTAAAATATATATATATAAAAAAAATAACACCTATTACAACGCTTGTTATAAAAAGCGCTGTAAAAGGCATACCAAATATGAATTATGGGTATGCCTTTTACAGCGCTTGTCAAGAAAAGCGCTGTAAAAGGCATACCAAAATATGAAATATGGGTATGCCTTTTACAGCGCTTGTTACAAAAAGCACTGTAAAAAGGTACCCCAAATATATGAAATATGGGTATGCCTTTTACAGCGCTTGTTGAAAAAAGCGCTGTAAAAAGGTACCCCATATATATGAAATATGGGTATGCCTTTTACAGCACTTGTTAAAAAAAACGCTGTAGACGGTACCCCATATATATGAAATATGGGTATGCCTTTTACAGCGTTTTTTTGTAACAAGCGCTGTAAAAGGTGCATAATAAGCGCGCGTTATAAAAGGTGCCTTTTAGAGCGCTTTTTTAGAAGCGCTGTTGTATCTTTTACAGCGCTCGAATCCACAACGCTTTTTTTTTGAAGAAAAAGCGTTGTAGAAGGCTTAAAAAAAGCGCTGTAAAAGGCTATTTTTGGCGTAGTGAAATAAGAGGAAGTTGTTACAATAGGAGAAAGTTGTTATAATAACGTGACAAAACAAATACCAGTGTCCTTGATATTTTGTGATAAAATAAGAACGTATTTGCTTAACAACTTCCTCTTATTTAACTGCATTTTTTTTCTTCTAATTTAATATGTTTTATTTTATTAAGAGTATTTTGATTTTTTTAATAATTTTTAATTTATTAAATAATCAATAACTCAATTGTTAATAAAATAATATCAAGTGTTAATTTAACTACAAAATAAGATTGAGTTGTCAAAATAATATAACATGTCATTTATTTTTCCACATAAGTTAACTTTTATATTTTATTTGATTTGATAATTAAAATTTTATATTTTTGAAATATTTTTATTATTATTTTTTAATTACATTAATAATATTTAATTATTATTATTTAATTGCATTAACAATATTTAGAAAAAAAATACAGTTAAATAAGAGGGAGTTGTTAAGAGAATAAGTTGTTATTTTATGGTAAAATATTAGGGACTCGTTATTTGTTTTGACACTTTTTATAACAACTCTCTCTTATAACACTTCCTCTCATTTGTTTTGGCACATTAGTAAGAGGATGAACATGAAGAACCGCTTTCCGCATTTTAATTATAATAATTATTTATTATAATAATAATATAAATTTATTTATAATTTATTAATAAATTTTATTTTTATTTATTATTAGTATTTTTATTTTTTAAATAATTAAATTAATAATTCTAATAATAAATAAATATTAAAATATAAAAAAAAAAAAAGACTCAATTAGAAATTCTATCTCCTGGGAACGACCTTTTATTGAGTTTAAAAAAAATCCCCTTCGTCGCTTCCTAGAGAACGACTTTCCACTTAAAAAAAATAGAACATTCGCGTGAATAATTTTTAAATTAAGGTATTTTAATAATTAAAAAAAATATACTAATAAAAAACCCAAAACAATGTGTTTTAGGTTTTGGCATAAGGTTCTTTGTATGTGCTAACAAGTTATAACTTTTTTTATGTTGAACTCAAAAGGTTCGAGTTTGACTCATTTAAATAATTAAAGTAAATCTCAAATTTGGATTTGTTTGTTTAATTTAACCAACAAACTTGATTGAACATATGTGGTGCTCATTTGAATGTAGACACACTTGTTCGGAGGCAGGATGAAAATAGCTCATCCCCTGCCCACATAGATTTATGGACTAATTTATATCATAATCAAGTCAGATTATTTTATAAAAATGATATTAGTACAAAGATTAAGATATATACTACTATCAAGTCTATGGATTTAAGTAAATATAAATAAATTGTTATTATTAAATTATGAATTTTGTGTTAAATTATTAATATAATAACTTTTTATGTTATTTAAATATATTAATTTTTTTACATATTTACATGTATTAATATAAAATAAAGTTTAAACAGATATCATATACAATTTTCTAAAATGTCATGTTGATCTTTAAAATAGAATTTAATTTCTTATATAAATTAAATTACTTGTTTGACGATGTTAATATAAAATTTGTATTTAAGTAAATTAACAAATTATATTAAACTTTGAGAAAGACTAGACTCAAGTTTAAAAATAAGTTCATAATAAATAAGAAGTCAAATTTAAATCTTGATTTTTTTTTTATCAAATTAAACATGAATCTTGCAAAGTCTTAGTCGATGCATGTTTACTAAATTTTAGATAAATTTCAACGTATATAATATATAATATTTTAGTTGATATATATATATATATATATATATATATATATATATATATATATATTAAAAAACACACAGATTTATTGGAAGGAGACACCTCCCTATATGTGGTACCATTAAGTTTTTTTGACGGAAATTAGTCATCAGCAAAGTCCATAAATATTTTGTATTAATAGCATGTTTACCAAAATATTAATTATTTAATAGAGTTAATTTTTAAAATTTTCTTAAATGCGTGATTTGGGAAGAAAGTACTATTCTTGTTGGATCACCTAAGACCCAATTTTCTTTTAGTTTGTATCAAACTCAATGGATACATATTTGTTTGGTGAACTAGTTTTTATAGTTGACCTTGTAGCAATCTAACATTTTCCTATCTTGCTACCTCTTCCCAATCCTACATAATCATTGTATGATCTTAAATCCTAATTGTTATTTTAGTTGTTGCGATTTTGTTTCCCTCTCCTGATCTTTGTCAAGATCTCAATCTTGACAACATTGATATTAATTAGTGTTACAGTTGAAAAAAATAATTAACTTTACAATAAACATTAAAAGAGAGTAATTCATGCAAATTGATGGACTACAATGGCATTGATTCCTTTGCTTGAAGAGCAATAGCCTATGTTCTAGATACCTTAATTGTACAACTATGAACTTTTTCAAACTCAAATTTAGACAAAGTGCACATGAGTTAAAGTTTGACTTTAGAGTTTAGTATCATTTTTGTCTGCAACTGTTTAGTTTTCTTGTGGAATAGTCAATTTCCTCTATTTGGTGTTCTGTTCTATAGGTTTAGGGCAATGACATTCAACCCTTTGTCCCCCTTATGACTCCCAATTCCTATTGCTCATAGTTAAAAGTGTGTTGCTACGTTAACAAATAAAATATCTCTAAGACATAGTCTAAGTAGTTCAGCTGAGACACTCGAAAGAGGTTGAGAAGAAACAACATCTTAACAATTAACATTTGTCTATAAAAATCGGTGAATGAATTATTCAATCAAAATAAGTCATAGGTATGAAACAGTGTTAAAAACTCTTGAATGAGAACTTTATCACTCATAACATTATGAAACTATTTATTTGGTGTGAATTTTCTCCATAACATTATTAAAGGATGTGATTAAGCTTTGTACAAGTTGATATTACTTAAGCAGGTGCAGAGGTATAAGGTTTTCACAGAATGTATATTAAACTATAAGCTTTTCACTAAACTTGTATATTTTCTATCATAATATTCTTGTACATAACATAAAAAATGTAAAAGTGAATATGTCAAAAATGTAAATACAATATTTAATATATACTTGAAGAACTTTATAGCTTCACATTATTCAGTAACTGAAAAATTAAGATGAGAATAACTTGATTGAGAGAAAAGAATGTACATAATTGCTTATAGATTTTCACCTTCAACAAATAACTTAAAAAAATACATAGATGAATAAATATACCTTGAGAGAAAGAGACATTATGCAGTGTGTGTGATATTAACAACCCTATACAATCTCTCAAGAATTCCACTAGCTTTTCTCTTAGCCCTTGATGTTCCATTCTTAGCAAGTTCAGATATTGTTCTATAGCTATTCTCCTCTTCTTTTATATCCTTCAACTTAGATCTATCATAAAGACAAATAGTTTGAAGGATTGCTACACAATTCTCCTTATTTCGCTCGCACGAGCTCTCTCGCATGACGCTTAGCAAACAAGGAACAGCTCCGAGCTCTGCCATTTCAAGGACGGCCTTCTGATGAGTCGATAGTAGCGCAAGTATAGCTAGTAATTCATCGACATGTACTCGGTTCTTCATCTTCATCATAATCACTCTAATTGCACCTTCTTTCACGGCTCTTGCCTTGTTGTCATGCATCATACATAATGTGAAAATTGCTGATGCAACATCCTTCATGGCTAAAGGATGTCCTTCTTCTAACAGGCTGATCAGCGGTTTTAATGCGTTTGATTTGCCTATAAGCTCTTTGTTTGAGTCTAGAGCCGAAAGCGTGAAAAGGGCCGCTGCAGAATTAGCTCTTGTTTCAATTGTTCCGCATCTCAACGCCTTCATAAGAAGCGGAATCACCATCGGCATTTCAGCTACTATCTTCTTGTTGTTGTCATGAATTGAGATATTGAGAAGTGTTGTGATAATATCTTCTTGAAGATCATGGTTAATAGAATTACTACTACTATTACCAATTGAATTTCCTTCACAAATTGGCTTAAGCAATTGAGGAATTGCATTTTTTAAATCACAAAAAAGTACTCTAAAACAAGGGTGCTTCTTTGTCAACAATCTAAGTTCTTTTGCAGCTGATTTTTTATCAGAAAGTGTTGATGACATTTTCTCAAGCAAACACAAAAAGTGATTCTTGTCACTTTCTTTAGCACCTTCATCACTTACATAGCTTATAACATTACACAATTCAATTCCTTGATTTTTAGACCATTTTTCTATCATTTCTCTTATAAGGTTATTTGGAGTAAGGAAAGTGTTTGAGAGAACTTGATGAGTTTGAGGGCATGTCCTATTTCCAGCATTCAACCACTTTTGAATAAAAAATCTATCATATGTCTGCATAATAATTTAAACCAAACAAATTATGATTTATTAAATATAAAGGTAAATGTTAAATAAAATATCCAATTTGCTTAAAGTAATTATTGATTCAATCAAAACAAATATGAAAGCATCAATGCACACAAAAAAGAGTGAGACATAAAAAAGAAAAGGTAGTTTAGGTGGGGAAGGCATCAATGTAGAAATTGGGAAAAAGATAAAAATAAATAAATAAATAAATAAAATAAATAAAAAGAAAAAAGTTAAGAACATTATAATTTAACTATTCCCTTTTGAGAAAATCAGTCAAAAGTTTAACACAAAGAATCAATTATCACCACCACTCACTCAAGAGTGATTCAAGAACAAAGAATACTTTTTATTTATTTCTCACTCTGTCTTTCCATCAATATACAAACATATATTAATCATGAAAATACTAACAATTTTCATTTTATTTTTTTCAATATAAATGCAGAAAAGCTAACATAGTAAATAAAGTGAAGACAAAACAAAAATTACATGAGATTGAATAAGAGAAAGCTGCAATTCTATAAAATGAAATGATTTATCTTCATATACACATTTTTTTAAAAACTAATAAGAACTATATTATTATTAAGATCATTGTATAGAAATATACTTTCTAAGGTTCTGGATGAGGAAAGAACTGAATATATTCCTTTTCTATCTTTACCACACATTTATGGCCACCTAACATAGAATAATAGTACAAAAAATTCCAGCTAAAAAAGATAGACAAAAAGCCAAAACCAGAATCAATATCTTCCTTTTAATTAAATTAGATTAAGCTAAACAGAAATTAAAATTACAAAAATTGATCCATTTCTATTAGGAACATTTTATACCTTATTTCCCAGATATTTATTTACATAAAAGAATAAAACAAAATAAAAAAAGTAACATGCCAATTATAATGTTTTTTCTTTTTTCTTTCTATTTCCAATTTTCAATTTCAAACATTTTCTAAGAAACCAAAAATATTAAAAATCAAAACTAATTAACACACCAAATTTCTGACACTAACCTGACCAGAAGCAACAATGACAGGATCTCTCATCAATTCATTGGAAAGTGGACATTTAAATTCATCTGGAAAATGAACAACATTCTTGTTTATCTTCAAACACATTGAAGATTTCTTTCTAATTTTCAACTCCTTAAGAACACAAAGACTCTCTTTTGCTTTATCAATGGCTTCAATGTTTATATCTTCATCATCAAAAATGGAATTCACAAGCCTTTGTAACTCCTTCTTTAACTCTAAGGTTTTCTTTAACATCACTTCTGGATCAGAATCTAATACTCCTGGTTTTGCCATCTTATGATCCAAAAATGGATCAGAGGTAAAAGATTGAATTTTCAAATAACCCCAGAAAAATAAAATATTCAATTTTGTTCTGAGAATGGAGAAGCAGAGAATTTCAGTGGAAACACTCTGTTACATCTTCTCACACACACACACTTTCTCTCTCTCTCTCTCTCTCTCTCTTAGTAACAATGAAATGTTAAGAGAAAAATAAAATATTATACCATAAAGACACAAACTTATTACTTCAACCTTAGTTTTTCTCTCACTAGACTTTGTTGTTTATATTCACTATGTCACAAATAACCATCTTATTTGACTATTTCATCAATTAAATAAAGGAGAATAGTAACTTTATTAAATTATTTTTAGTTATTATAAATATAAAATAATACAATAATAAATTGAGTATTAATTAAAAAGTCTAACTAAAAAAATTAAAATCTTATGGAAAATTAATAATAATTTTTTTTAATGAATTAATTTTACAAATATCACGGTTATAGTAAGAAACAGAAAGTATAGAAAAAAAATATAAATATCTCATTTCAGTGATTTGAGCATAATTGATCAACAAGTTATTCACCCCAAAATTAGTGAGAGAGAAGGAAAGAAAAAAGTTATATTCCTTTTGGTCTTATGCTCCAAGTTTCACATGAGCCATTGGTTAATTTTACTTGGTTTCTTATTTAAATAATGATAATCCAACATTAGATATTTAGATATGTAACTTGGTTTCTACTTCTAGAATGAGATTATTAAATAGTTAACGAATTCACCCTTTCAATGCTACTTTTTATACAATAGAACATAGATAAGAATGCAAAATGATTAATATATATTTTGGGCAATAAATAGTATATATCTGTTGAGTAGAGAGTAATAATAGACTTTTATAAACGAAATCTAATCAGAGTCTATTATTTAATTACCTCGTCTCTTTCTTATAAGTATAGTTTGAAATTGATGGTATAAAGTGACAATATTAAATTTTTATTGAATGATATTGTAAAATTAGTCAAAATAAATGTTTCACATAAAAAAATTTATACAATATACATTTTTTTTTATTTATATAGTAAATTTTACTATAATTAATTCACTGTGTAAAA
>JBBPBT010000720.1:4895461-4906487 GCA_037974875.1 Cicer bijugum | reverse complement strand
TAATACTTAAAAGATGATTAAATATTTATGTAATTTTAAATTAATGTATAGTTATTTTTTTAACATTAATTTTTATATTTACTAACTAAAACGATATTCATTCGTTAAAAAAATATATAAATGACATCAATTGAATATATTACAATTCAAAGTCTCTAAAACTAAAAAATAAACTCATAACATTTAAGTTAACATCATTAAACAGAAAAATATCTACAAATGTGACAAAGTCTATAAATATGATAAAATTGAAGTGTCCAAAATATTCATATTTCATGAATTGCAACGTTTTCTAGAAAATCAGTTATTGAATGTACACTTAATCGAAGTTGATCTATTAAGTTAAACGAAAGAACACAACAACAAGACGAGAAATCAACATATGATACAAAAACGACGGACAAATTTAATGTTGCTTAAAAACGACGAAACCACAAAATGAAGATTAAATATATGTAAAAATCACATATTAAAATAAAAAAGATTTAAAAAAAAAAACAAAACGATTTAGATAGTAACTTCATAACAAAAATTAACTCTAAAACAGTCTTTTATTAATGAAAAATAGAAATCAATCAAAAGAAAAGAAAATAGAAAGTAAAGGTTGTGGTTATGTTATAATCATGACAACATCTACGGTGCTATAAAAAAAAAAATAGAGTGTATCAATACTATTAAAATTGTAACCAATAATTAATTAGTTTCTAATAAAGTCATCCACGTTAGCATTTATATATTGCATATTAAAAATTCTCTAAATTAATAGTACCAATTATACATTTGTTTATTGATTTTAGTTTTCAACAATTATATAAATTATTTTTATAATTAAAAATCATAACAAATCTAAAGAGATCTAAAGTTTGTATTTAAAAATTTTGATAGCGTTAAATGTATAACTTAGTGACATTGATACATTAAAATTATGTTATTTAACTATTAATCAATTAATTTGATGGTACTAAAATATATTAATTTATAAATATACAGGAGAAATTTTGTCATAAAAAATAATATAATAAATTTATAGATATCAAAATATTATTTTTTATGAAAAATGTGATATTTTCTTTTGATGAGAATGAAAGGAGTAATATATATACACCATAGTATTTTGCTTTTTATGCAAATTAAACAGCTAAGAATTAAGTTATAATGTCGGTAATAAAGGACGTTTAGTCTCATTCAGCAAGCAGCACTGTGGAAGAAGAATCCAAAACATGCATATGAAGATGGTAGCATGTCAATTGAGTTAACCCATATCTTGATTGGAAGTATAATTTTCTTATGAAAAGAAAAACAAATTAAAAATCGAGAATAAAACTATAGAAAATAAAATACCTGGATAGTATTATTGTATTGGATTGCTGACAAGTAAGGGAAGTGGGTACTGGCCAGCATGACAGATACATGATAGTTCATCCACCTATTTTTTTTTTTTTTTTCATTTTGAAAAATATGAAAAGAGAAAAATTATAAATACCACTTAGAACAATATATAATTTATCAAAAAAATAAATATATATATATATATATAAATTAAACTAAAATTTATTTATTTGTTTATAGGCAAACACAATTTAAAATCCGTTAATATAATTGTGAATTTTAAATTAGAATTAAAATAAATATATTGAACTTTATAATATTGGGATTTGTTAATTAAATTAAATTTTATTGATAAATTGATGTTTGTATAATGAGAAGGAAAGTGTGTGGTGTAGTGTAGCGAGAGTGAGGGGGAAAAGGTGGGACCCACGTGGTCAATTCTGCACGCAATCACGGACTCCACGTACTTAACAGCTGGCATAACGCGTGGGTAAAATAAAACTTGCTTTGTACTCGTCTCCGCCACCGGGATCTTCTCTGCTACATGCGTGACCATTGTAATTGCATGTTATATGGTCCAATGATTAAATTAAATTATATTAAAATACAATTTTATTTCCTCTATTCTATCTTATTCATGATTTTGATTTTCAATCTTAAAATTTATAATTTTAGTCCTCTAAATTTTTATATTTTATGCATCTTTACAACTATATTTTTCTTAGCTATGTAGTTAGAGTTAAGGCAGAACAAAATCAATTGACTCAACATAGAGTTACTTGAATAAGTTAATTTAATATGTAGGTGAGTTATATAGTGACTCATAAATATGAATTAATGTGAATTTAATTGTCGGGTATGGATGAAAAAAAAATAAATTTACAATTAGGGGTGGGAATAGGCCAGGCCAGGCTAGGCTTTGAAAGGCCTGAGCCTGGCCTACGATTTATTTTTTCGGCCTAAGCCTGGCCTACGGCCTATCATAGGCTTTTTTTTCGGCCTAAGCCTGACCTTTTTAATAGTTTGGCCTGACCTGGAAGCCTTTTTAAAAGCCTTTTTAAACGAATCCATTATTATTTCTTAAACAAATAAGGAATAACTAATAAGTGATTGACTAATTGAACGGTTACCGAATATAAAACGACTACCAAATATAGAACTGCTACCGAATATGGAACGACTACAGAATATGGAATGATTAGTAAGTGATTGCCTAATTGATAGAATTTAAAATAGAAAATAATATTATTAATATAATAATAAAAAATAATATTAATAAATAATAAATATATATAGGCCGGCCTGTTAGGCCTAACAGGCTTTTTTATAAGCCTGAGCCTGACCTATTTAAATAAATAGGCTTTAAAAACAGCCTGAGTCTAGCCTTTTTATTAAATAGGCCAGGCCAGGCCAGGCCATAAGTAGGCCAGGTCATAGGCCCCTACGGACGGCCTAGCCTATTCCCATCCCTATTTACAATTATTAGAATCAAACTGTTTTGCTTTTAAATTCTATATATAAAAATTTAAATTTTGGTGTGTGAATCTCTCTGTCTCACTTATTCATCACACCACCACTATGATATATGAGTTGTTTGATAAAAATTCACTAAGTCATTGATAAACAATATTGAAAATCTAATATATTTTTTTTAAAAAAAATAATTTAAAAATAAAATAAACAAAAATTTAAAGAAAATGAACATGAAGTAACGATGTCGATTTACAAGGAAGGGAGGTTTGAATTATAAATGTACCTTTTAAAAATTTCTGTTAAAACTTAAGAAAAATAACTCAAGATTGATCTTACTTATGAAAACAGAAAAACGGAGAACATTCTTCGTTTTTATTATAAAACAGAGAACGTTCATTGATTAGCTTAAAACAGAAAATCAGTTTATGTTTTATCTTAGTTAATCAATTAAGTATGACAAATAAAGAGATATGATAGAGAATATCACACAACGATATCCTGGTTCACCCAATGTGGGTTACGTCTAGTCCTCACGATTTTCCACGTTTAAAAACAAAGAACCTTCTTGATCTTACAACACCTCGTCTAGATCAACCTTGATCTGTTTCAATCTCTATTACTTTCCACCCAGAAATCAATAACATCACCTATTTAATCTTGATAGGATGTACTCTTAAACAAACTATAAAGAAACTCTTATAGTTTGAGTTTTTACAATTGGATTGTTTTTGACAGAATCTGAGATTTCTCAACTTTGTTTGAGAATTGATTCTTTACAAAGGATTACTAGTAGAAAATGGAGCTTTTAATACGACAAATTTAAGTCGTTTATCTGCCACCAGACTTAACAAATGAGGCGGAAGTATATTTAAATCGGTTTAACACGGTTATATTGAGAATTGACTTAATATATACTTTGTGGCTAAATCGATTACGACTTAACAAAATGAGGCGGTGACAATTTTGTAAATATGTGAAACTGGTTAACACGGTTATATTGAGAATCTACTTAATACATATTTGTGGCACAATTTTGTAAATATTTAAAATTTGTTTAATGCGGTTATATTAATAATCGATTTAAACCAAATACCGTCCATATGATTTAAAGTGAAGGTAAAGAATCAATGTTTTATCTTTGATTTAAAGTGAATGTAAAGAATCAATGTTTTATCTTCCATCATATTCCCAGTTAACTACCTGCAACGTTTTAGCTTTCTCCTTATTAATTGTTGTATTATAAATCTTTTATATTCTCTAACCATATTTACAAATGCATTTACTCCATTCCACATCCATCGCCCATGGTTGACGTCCACTTCTTCACACCAATGAAAATTTCATTGGCACCTTCTTCGCAACAGCGTTTCATCGCGATAATACATATTCAAGAAAAAAAATATATGTCAAATTCATTTTTTTTTTCTAACTATTTTTTATTTTACCTTAGTAGTTAGTTATTTATAACAAATGAGATGAATACGTGTATGGATAAATTTTTACAACTTACTTTAAAAAAAACTTCAAAGAAAAATTTTATTGTTGTTAATTTTTAAAGAGAACCGGTTACATTTTGAAGAAATAAGAAATCATTTAAGATTTGTCATAGTTATACAAAACAGATATGGCATCATGATTTGTTAAATATGACAAATCTATGAGTGTGACTTGTAACACCCCGTTTTTCAAAGCGAGGGTGTATTTTTTTTTTCGAAAGAAATTAAAAATACAACAAGGAAATAAATAAAACCGAGCAAATTAATAAAATAAAACCTTTGGATATATAACTAAGTCATTAAAATTTACAAGCATCGGAAAAGTTTTTCAAAATATAAATCCAAGGCATGTCCTGCTGTCAGCAATAGTACATGTACATCCTTTCAACTTTACAATAAAAGTAGCCCAAAAGAAGGACATATGTGTCCTGAGTGACAACCTAGTCTGATCATTCTATACATAACCAAAAAAAACTATACGCCTTGAGTAATCTCCACGCGCCCCGTGATATTCTCCTAACGTAGCTCCAATCAAGCACTCCCATCCACATTCCCTTCCGGAGGGTACGTACCGGTAGGATCATCCTGACTCTCATCTGAGGGCAAAGCCCAGATTTCCACAATAGTTGTAAAGGGTCACCAACCGAAATTAACAGTTAACACATAACATTTAAACTTTTCAATGCACAAATAACCTTTTCAATTTATCAAACATATTAGATGGGTTTTTCCACATGCTAAAAGTTCATGTAAAGCTTGCCAAATGTAAATGACATCAAATAGAGTTATCAATCCATCAAGTAATACATAACTAAACAAAACATTGATAAATCAATTGAGAAATCAATTATCAAACTCAACATAAGATTTCCCACTGAACCAATCGATTGGGGAAATCAATTTCCTGAAAGTTTTTAGTGAAAACTGAACTCTGGGCTTAAATCAATCGATTGGGTAAATCGATTGACTCAATCGATTGGGTAAATCGATTGACTCAATCGATTGGGTAAATCGATTGACAGACAGACAGAGTCCCTGTATTGAATCCAATCGATTGGGTAAATCGATTTCGGGAAAATGAAGCCCCTGACTTGAATCCAATTGTATCCAAATCGATTTACCAAATCGATTTCTTAAATGATTTTGAAATACTTCTTACAAAATCGATTGGGTAAATCGATTTCGTGAATGACAGGGCCCCTGTAACTCATCAAATCGATTGGGTAAATCGATTTCCCTGTGTATTCTTTCAAAAATACATAAACTAACTCAATCACATACAAACACCACTCCAAACCTTAACACTTAGCAATACCCATACAAGCACCACGTCATTATGAGTTTCGAAAACATTTTTACAACCTAACATACTATCACACAATTCCAAAACATAACTCTTAGTGCAATCAACGAAATCACAATCTGAATCAAAACACACTTACACATAATTTCAAACCATAACACTAGCAAAATCAACACAATCATAATTTGGATCAACCACGACTCGTGTGCCGAGCACCCTAATGCAATGCGTATATGCCAAAATGCATGGACTCGGAATTCCAAACCAAAACCCTCCTCGAATGGCCGTAAATCATAATTGTACCGCTTATCGCAGGCCAAAGTACCAATTACCGAGGTGCCACCTATCACGGGTCTGCACGATTTACTAAAAAGCGTAAACCATAAACGTACTGCCTATCACGGGCCCGTATTGTTTACCAAGGTGCCACCTATCACGGGTCTGCACGGCTTACTAAAAAGAACGTAAATTGTAAAGGTACCGCCTATCACAGGCCAAAGTACTCTTTACCGAGGTGCCACCTATTACGGGTCTGCACAATTTACAAAAAACCGTAAGTCGTAAATGTACCGCCTATCACGGGCCAAAGTACTATTTACCAAAGTGCCACCTATCACGGGTCTGCACAACTTACAAAAACGTAAATCATAAATGTACCGCCTATCACAGGCCAAAGTACTATTTATCAAGGTGCCACCTATCACGGGTCTGCACGATTTACAAAAAGCATGAAAATGCATGAGCGTATACTGACTCCATTCACAACAATCGTTAAGCAAATGCTGTTATTAAAAGATTCCCCATTTTTAACACTCATTTGACTTAAACGATTTTCACGCCAAACATTAAGCAAACAGACATATTAAGAGATTCCCCATTCTTAATATACTTTTGACTTAAACGATTCCCACAACAAAACATTCAGTAAATAAGACATTAAGAGATTCCCCATTCTTAATACTCATTTAACTGAAACGATTTTCAAAAACAAACATTAAGTAACCAAGACATTAAGAGATTCCCCATTCTTAACGCTCAGTTAACTTAAACGATTTTCAAGCAACGCTAAGTAACTAAGACATTAAGAGATTCCCCATTCTTAACGCCCAGTTAACTTAAACGATTTTCAAAACAACATTAAGTAAACGAGACATTAAGAGATTCCCCATTCTTAATTCTCATTTAACTTAAACGATTTTTACAAACTCACATTAAGTAAACAAGACATTAAGAGATTCCCCATTCTTAATACTCGTTTAACTTAATGGTTTTCAAATTCCACACAAAACCAACTTTCACATACTTTCACAATCAATCCCTACTTCATTCCAAATCATTTTCCACACAAACCACACAAAACAAACTCACACATACTTTCACAATCAATCCCTACTTCATTCCAAATCATTTTCCACACAAACCACACAAAACAAACTCAAATTTCATCAGTTATCAATTTAGAATACGTCAAAACAACGAACACAAATCAACATAATTCATCACTCAAACACAACAAGTTTCATATACTCAAAATCATACATAAATGGGTTTAAAATTCATTCTTCATAAAACCTTACTTTAACCCTAACCAAATTCTTTTCCACACAACCACAAGTAAGTCCCTAAATGCAAACTAAAAGTTTGGAAGGAGCCCTTACCTTCACTTTAGCTTTTTCGTCCGATTACGGTACCGTGAGCAAATCCGGTAAAAATCTCCGCTCGCAACGCCGCTTCCAAAGTTAGCTCACTAGCACCGTAGTGTAGTGGTGAGCAACTTTCCCTTCTATCACTTCTTGAAACGACGCTTAGATCTAGATGAAACGGCTGAATCAAAGAGGAAGAGTGAAGTTGAGAAATCCTTGTCCTATAACCCACTATCAATTTCGAACTCTAAGGGAGGAAAAGAAAGCAAAAACGAGCAACAATGGAGGGAGGAAGAAATTTGTTCACGCGAGGCAGTGAGGAAGAAAGAAATTATGATTTTCCTTCATTTGTTTTTCCTTTCTCTCTTTTTCTTTCCTTTCTACTTCTCTTCTCCTTATTTCTTTCTTTTCCTTTTCTATATATATATAAATATATATATATATATATATATATATATTAATAATAATTAACAAATATCTCCAACTTTATAGATATTTATTAAATTACTCTTTTACCCAAAATGCATAAAACTATTCGTAAAAGATTCACCGCAGTTAATTAACTTATTTATCGACGAGTAATTTTAATCAAGCATCAACATACCTTTTGATTATATAAACTCCAAAATATTAATAACTTTGATTAAAAAGCCCCTGAGTTCAATACCAAAATCCATTAAAATACATAAAGTACACTTTAAAATTATGGGTCTTACATGACTACTATGTCATGTTACATATGTTGAACATCTTAACATAGTTATTTCATGGATGCAAGTACGTAATTTTTTACCTGTTGTTATTGATTGTATTTTTTTACATTTGTATGATAAAAAATTATAAGTTGTTATTGATTGTATTTTTTAATATTCATATGATAAAAAAGAAAATTATGATTCAACCGATATTGATTGTGTGTTTTTTTTCTTTCAGATATTTGATGACTCGATCGAGATCAATTCACTCGGATGAAAGTGAATAAGATCAAAAACATCGTGTGAATTTTATTTTGAAATTAATCAAAGAAAATGACGATACTAATATATATCTATTGAATATTGCTACATTGTGGCTTTGTAATTTTATTAATGGATATTTAATTATTTTTTTCCATACATTTTATTTGTACTCTATATTATTTTTTTGTATAAATATGAGATAGTTTGATATTGTATATTTTGATTATTAGATGGTTATATAAAATTGTGATTGTAAGTACAAAACTCTTATTTGAAATTTAATACGAAATATTGCATGGATTAGTAGCATGAAAACAAAATGAGAAATTTATATAAATAAAAAATAAAAAAATATTATTATTTTAATTATATCTATTAAGTCAGTTGGTCAAAATATTCTACTTAAAAAGATGATGTATTATACTGAATTTACGATGTTTAAGTCGGTTAAGCTGAATCGACTTAATATGATGAAACTCTGTTAAGTCGGTTCATGAAACGAGTTAAAAAACTCTACATTTTTTAAGTCGTTTACTGTTAACTCGGACACGAAACCGACTTAAAATGTACATTTTAACCGACTTAAAAAGGCAAAATTCTACTAGTGGATCTAATGATAATTACGCAATCTAATATATGAATATGAGTTAGCAACTATTTTGCAAAATATTAGAATGTATAACAATCTCTGTTTTGCGAAAGAGCAGAATTTCAAGTATGTATGTGATTGATTTATGGATTTTTCAGCACTTAAAAGGATCTAATGATAATTACGCAATCTAATATATGAATACGAGTCAGCAACTATTTTGCGAAATATCAGAATGTATAACAGCCTCTATTTTGCGAAAGAGCAGAATTTCAAGTATGTATGTGATTGATTTATGGATTTTTCAGCACTTAAATTTCTTGCCTTGATCCTGGATATTGGCCTTCTATTTATAGGCATTAGAGGCCTTTAATGAAGGTCAAAAAGAGCTGTTGGTAGTGCTTTGTAGTTTGACTGAAGCCAATATATCATATTAAAAATAATCCATCTTTGAAAACTGCTTTTTAACTTTTCTAGTTTAGCATTTAAAGCAGTTACGTCCTTTTTAGAAAAAGCCTTTGACGTTTCTTCCTTGATCTTGGATGGTATAGTCTCAATCTTGAGTCTTGAATGTAGTCAGAGAAGTTTGGAGAAGAATTGTATGCCATTGCAGAAGAGAATGTACAACTGTTGAAGTTATGCGAAAACGGAGATTGACTATCAATCTGGGTCTGTCAGCTCGAACTATCTTGAGCTTTAATAATCAATCTGGAGTTCCCGTTTTAATCATTTTGGATGTCTTTTGCAATGTCTTATCATATATCAAGGTTGATTGAACTTTCTTGACAGTTTGATTTTTAGAGTTACAAACTGTCTTGATTTTTGTCTAACTTTGAGTCCTTTTATTTTAGAGATCAGATAACCTTTTTGAGCTTGCATGAATCCTACTTGTTTCTTGCCATGTACTGATTAGATATGAATAAATTTCCAGGGCAAACTCTTTGTTAAAGAGGTAGAAAAAGTTTGATCAACATGCTGTGATGAACATTTTTTGAAGCAAAAGATCATTCTCTATTTTGATGCAGAATGTTCTTGTTGCTGTCTTTTCTACTTTGTTTGATTATGTTCTTAATTAAATTCACTCAAAAACACATGTTAAATTAACATAACATTTTAGAATCATAATTAACTTTCTTAATTAACCTTTGTTTATTTTCATCAAAACCTTAAATATAGAGTTTGTCTCAACAATCTCCCCCCTTTTTGATGATGGCAAACATGTTAATTTAGATTTTAATTCTGATTCTAATATCAAGTATGTGAAAGAGTTTTAATTCTGATGTCATCAACGTATACTTGAACAATGAGTAAATCATTTCCCTCTATTTTCTTAAATAAAGTAGTATCGATTTTTCCTCTTTGAAAATCATTTTTAAATAGGAATGAACTCAGTTGTTCATACCAAGCCCTTGGTGCTTGTTTTAAGCCATATAGTGCTTTGGTAAGTTTGAAAACATGATTTGGTTTTGATTGACTTTCAAAACCTCTGGGCTGTTATACATATACCTGTTCATTTAAAAACCCATTCAAGAAGGCACTTTTAACATCCATTTGAAATAGTTTGATATATAAGTTTATAAGATGCATATGCAAGAAGTATTCGAATAGTTTCTAACCTTGCAACTGGAGCAAAGGTTTCATCATAGTCTATACCTTCTTGTTGATTGTAGCCTTGAGCTACTAATCTTGCTTTGTTTCTAATAACTTTACCTTCTTCATCAAATTTGTTTCTGCAACACCCATCGAGTGCCAATGACCGTTTGAAAATGATTTTTTTTCTCCAATAATTTAGAAATTAATTTTTTGAGATCTTCAAACAAATGTGTTTTATCTTATATATTTATTCTCTTTATCTTTTTGGTTGATTGTAATAAAAAAAATGTATTTTTATTTTGCTCATTATATCAGAGAAAATTGGTAAGGATATTTATGTCTTTTATTAATAAACATAGTTGTTTCTATCAGAATATTTTTTTCAACTTTCTTTTATACTAAACTACTAAATAATCAACTTAATTTTTCATATTTTTTCTTCTTTTTATTTTATTTTCTATCATTCTTTAATTAAAGTATAAAGAAAATAGCGACTATGTTATTCTTATTTCATTTTTTCAATGACTAAAAATTATTTTTATTTTTTTGAAAAACTAAATTGAATGTTTCTATTTTTTCAAAGACTAAGGATCTGTATGTTACAAATTATAAAAAATGTGATTTTATTACTTTAATAATTT
>JBBPBT010000720.1:4869268-4887627 GCA_037974875.1 Cicer bijugum | reverse complement strand
CCAAATATCCATATCCCATGATTATTAGTATAGATAACTAAAGTGCATACGAGTGCACATTTGAACGATGAGATATGATATTAGCGTAAATTTAAAATAATTTATAAAGGATAAATTAAAAAAAAATTGTACTAAAATTTAATAATTTTTATATAAATATACTAGCATGCTCTGTTTTTTTAATTGCGTTAATAAATGTATGTAATTTACTATATTTTTTTTGTAATTCTAATTATGTTTTACATGTTATTTATGTGTTTGATACAATTAATGTAGTACAATTTGTAACATACATAGATATATACATAATACACATAAAAAATAAAATTGTAAGTTGCTAGAAAAAAAAAACATGTTATTATTTGTTGATGAAATTGATTTTAAATAATTAATTAAACATTATATAAAATGATTAAATCTAACTTAGGAATTAAAAATAGGTTATATAAAAACAATATCTCCATTATAATATATTATTTTACAAAGATAAACTCATTCAATTAATAATAAATTGTTACATATGATGGAATATCAATAAAAATATAGATATTAGTTAAATACGATGCTATTCTTGCAAGAATATGAGTTACCTCGTTTTTTGGTTTCTAAATAAATTCAAAGACGAAAATTTTGAAGAAAATGATGAAATAGATATCGAGGATCACTAAGAATCGCTCCAAGTTCTGAGTGACAAAATGGAAGCTATCAATTACCAATTTAGTGTCCAATTCAAAAATTCACATTTAGCTATGACAACGACATTATATTGGGTTAGTTAGCAGCAACTCAGACAATTTCCCCAACTCGATCTCGCCATAAAGAAGGATAAAAATTTAAATAAAGGTTAATATTAAAAGAAAATAAAACCAAGAATCCTTTTATATAAAATATAAATGTGCATATATTTGACATATTTAATTAAATAAAGAAGAATAAAGTTATAAATAAATCAAATGGAGAATAAAATTTGAAGGAAAACCGTAACACATAAATTTGCTAATCTCTTTATATATAATGTACATTATTATTTAATAAAAACAATTACTTTTGTTTTTTATTATAACATTTACTATTGTTTGGACAATATAATCATTATTTTGTATAATATTAGTTTAAGAAACTCTTTAAGATGGTAATAGCAGAAACTAGCCAAATAGGTCATAAAAAATCTTTTGGGTGTCCATTTATACTCACGTTTATTTTGTTAGAATTGTGGTGAGACGGTTTTTTCTATTATCTATCATGTCGCATTTTCGATTTATATTTTTATTCATATAAGTGTTTATTTTTTATGATTTGAGATTATTCCGATAGAATCCATATTTGTAATTTCATTTTCATTTCTCTCGTCAAAGGTGAAATCTAAGAGTAAGAACTCAAGTTTTTGTCTTTTCCTTTATCGATTCTCAAGTTTGATCTAGGTGCTGGGATTATATTTATAATCATATAGTTTTAGAATTATGTATGATGATTATGGTATCCAAGTATTCCTTTAATCCACAAAAGTATGATATATTAAATAACTTTTTTTTTATATAAAATTTTAAACTTTTGGTTTTTGTTTATATAAATCTTTGATTTTTAATTTATGCACTATTAATGGTACAATAAACATAAATACCAACACACACTAATATCAATATCATTGTAACATCATGCGACCTCTCCTACGAGAGATTGACAAATTCATTTCTGACTACAGGTTCATCATCAATGGAAGGAATCTTGTTGTTGACATGAATCATAATCTGAAAGATTTTAGTGTATGTAGTTAGGTTTCTTATATTTTTCATATAGGTAAAACTAAACAAAATTAACTAACCGGATCTAACAACAACAACAACAACAACAAACAACAACAACAAACAACAACAACAAACAAACAAACAAAAACAACAACATTAACAACAACAACAACAACAACAAACAACAACAACAAACAACAACAATAACAACAACAACAACAATTGTCAATTGTATTAATAGGTTTTGACCTATTACACATGACCAGAGAACATATAGTATCACAAATGCATGGGTTACACGAGTTGGCATCGGAGAAAACGTCTAACTAACCTTCTACGTAGCTAGTACCTGCGACCTCTCTTGCGACCTCCCTCCCCTGTGACCTCTCTTGCGAATTCTCATGCGACCTCGAGAGGTTCAACAAATTCATTTCCGACTACAGGTTCATCATCAATGGAAGAAACCTTGACGGGAAACATAGTTTTAAAGATTTTAGCGTGTCTGGTTAGGTTTGTTATATTTTTAGCTTAATTGTAGTTTTGGTCCCCTATTTTAGTTGAATCACGAAAGTAGTCCCACCATTTTGTTTTCCCCCAGTTTTGGTCCTCAAGAGAAATTTTGATCTAAAACTTCATGAAATTTTACTTTTAAAGTCATACTACATTTATGGTCATATATTTCAGGTACAATTGTTGCAAATGAGATCTTGAGATATTGTGTGACTTAAATAAATGCAAAAGAAATGAAATTTCATGAAGTGTTGGATCAAAATTCTGCTTAGGGGACCAAAACTGTGGAGAAACAAAATGGAGGGACTACTTTTGCGATTCAGCGACAATAGGGAGACCAAAACCGCAATTAAGCCTATATTTTTCATATAGTTAAAATTAAACAAAATTAACTAACTAGATCTAACAACAACAATAACAACAACAACAATGGTCAATTGTGTTAATAGGTTTTGACTAGAGAAGACATAATATCATACGAGAAGACATAGTATCACACATGTATGGGTTACATGAGTTGGCATGAATTGGAGAAAATGTCTAAATAGCCTTCTATGTAGTCAGTACCTGCGACCTCTCATGCAACCTCTTTTGCGACCTCCTCTGCAACCTCCCCTGCAACATCTCTTGCGAACTCTCCTACGAGAGGTACGATTGATTCATTTCCGGAAGATTTTAGTGTGTCTGGTTAGGTTTGTTATATTTTTCATATAGTAAAAATTAAACAAAATTAATTAACCATATCTAACAACAACAACAACAACAATAACAACAACAACAACAATAAAAACAACAAGAACAAGAACAAGAACAACAACATTAAAAATAGCCTTCTACGTAGCCAGTACCTGCAACATCTCCTGAGAGCAGTACCTGCGACCTCTTCTGCGACCTCCCCTGCGACTTTCCTTGCGAACTCTCAAATCTTGATGGGAAGCATAATCTGAAAGATTTTAGTGTATCTGGTTAGGTTTGTTATATTTTTCATATAGTAAAAATTAAACAAAATTAATTAACCATATCTAACAACAACAACAATAACAACAAGAACAACAACAACAATAAAAACAACAAGAACAACAACAACAACATTAAAAATAGCCTTTTACGTAGCCAGTACCTCCGACATCTCTTGAGACCAGTACCTGCGACCTCTTCTGCGACCTCCCCTGCGACTTTCCTTGCGAACTCTCAAATCTTGATGGGAAGCATAATCTGAAAGATTTTAGTGTATCTGGTTAGGTTTGTTATATTTTTCATATAGTAAAAATTAAACAAAATTAACTAACCGGATCTAACAACAACAACAACAACAATAACAATAACAACAATAAAAACAATAAAAACAACAACAAGAACAACAACAAACAACAACAATGATAAATTGTGTTAATAGGTCTTGACTAGAGAAGACATAATATCACATATGACCAGAGAAAACATAGTATCACACATGTATGGGTGGTTACATGGATTACATGAGTTGGCATCCGTTGGAGAAAACCTTCTACGTAGCTCGTATCTGCGACCTTCTCTTGAGACCTCTCCTGCGACCTCCTCTACGACCTCTCTTGAGAACTCTCATGTGACCTCTCCTGCGAGAGGTTCGACAGATTCATTTCCGACTACAGGTTTATCATAAGTGAAAGAAATCTTGACGGAAAGCATAGTCTGAAAGATTTTAGTGTGTTTGGTTAAGTTTGTTATATTTTTTATATAGTTAAAATTAAACAAAATTAACTAACCGGATCTAACAACAAGAATAACAACAATAAGCAACAACAACATTAACAACAACAACAACAACAAAAATAACAACAACAAACAACAACCAACAAACTACAACAATGGTCAATTGTGTTAATAGTATCACACATGCATGAGTTACATAGATTACATGAGTTTGCAGCCATTGAAGAAAATGTCTAAATAGCCTTCTATGTAGCCAGTATGTGCAACCTCTCCTGCAAACTCTCATGCAAAATATTACTCTCTCTATCCCAAAATATATCTCAAAATAATTGAGTCATTTATTCATTTCATACATATTAAGAAATATATATATATAAATAAAAGAGAACCAAAATATCACTTTTATTAAATTATCTTTATTAAATATTATGTATTATCAATGTCATAAATGTATAGTGAGATATAGTGCATTGAAAATGATGCAAATAATATCAATTAAAATATACAACTGAAAAAAATGTATTAGAAATCCAAAGAGTCATTCATTTTGAAACAACTTTTTTTTACAAATGGATTAATTATTTTGAAAAGGAGATAATATATTTTTATTTTCATATTTAAACATATATTCAACTGCTAATGGTTAGTATATATATTAGAAGGGAAAAATGGTAGCAGCAAAGACCAAACTCTAGACCTCTTGCATTGATGTCTCTAACCGAACCACCATGGACCATTCAAAATTCAGTCATAAACATTAAAAGCAAAATGTTAGGTTAAGCTTTAGAGGTGATTTTGAACCACAAATTAAATATCTATTTTATTCATTTACTTGAATTCTATTGTTTTCATTTGTAGGGAAAATGTCTAAGTAATTGTTTTTGTTTGGATCAGCGTTGACATTGCAAATCTGACGTCCCAATGTAAGTTAAACATGATATTCACAAAGCTACAATGTAAAAAGCTTCTATGCAGCCGTGCTATTTCACCGCAACTTCAAAAAAATTCAATGTCGATCCAAACAAACACTAAATTGATCATAAGACCTATAAGGTCTCAGAAAAATGAAAAATAACATAAAAAGTCTTAAATGTTTATCAATTTAGTCCATCCATAGCCGCAAGGACATTTGCATCCCCATTCAAAAGATAGGACTCTCAAAATTATATCATACATTTTGTAGAGGACAATGCAAAGTAGATCACAATTGAAATGATGATGAAGTTCAAACAACCATTTACTAATTATCAAATTGTAAAAACTAACTCTTAATAGTTTTTTCGCCATCTTATGCTCCATAGTCTTAGTTGAGTAGAAGGATTAGGATTTGAAATGGAAAAAAAAACAAATCAGTCCAATTTCGGTTTCAATGCTGCTCTTTTGGAAGTTCAAGGGCTTTAAACACTGGACTGTCAACTCCAACTCCCATTGCGTTTAGTCCGTTATCGACATATATAACAGCGCCTGTGATTGCAGATGCTAAGGGCGATGCCAAGAAAGCGGCAGCGTTGCCTACCTCCTCTGTTACATATACTCTAAAGTGTAAGTAATTGCGGACAAAAAATGCGATAAATGTTCATTTAAGAAATCATGAATCTCAAGGGTAATATTATATTACCTGCATGTAGTTCTTTCTGTAGTGGTGCATTGGTAAATGAATAATCGATCATCATGTCAATGAAACCAATTGCTTTCGCAGCACGGCTTCCGAGTGGACCTGGTCATTGGGGACATTTTAAGTCAACATGTTAGTCAACATAAACTGAATTCATTACAACAAAAACAACCTACGGAAAAAGAGAGGGTAGTGTTAGGCAATTGACAACCAATGTAAAACATAATCAAATTCTCTATTATGGAAGCTATCCTAATTTTCTCTCTAATGATTGCATTTTCTATTCCTATTTTGTCTTGTGTAACCAATCATACATAGTAACATTCTCATCTCTGGGATGAAATTTCCTTTAAGCTCGAGTTATATTCTTATTGCATATTACACTTGAAATATTCCTCCATTTCACCCTACTTGAATCCCATTGTCAATATCTCTCTATCTCCCTATCACTTGAACGCTCTTGTTTGTTAACACTCATTTATGAGCTTGCAGCTTATAGTTATTAGCATTTTTTGACAAGCTACTTCAATTAGCTTATGAGCTTATGGCTTATCATTTTTTCTTTCAATTTAACCCTTATTGTTTTAACTAAATTCCTTTTTTACTTTTTATAATTTATTTATTAATTATTATAATCTATAATAAAACTAATTAGCTATAATTGGAATATGAAAGGTCTCGTTCTCCTTTATAAGAACAACATGACTTCCTCCCCCATTTATCTTCTTTGCTATCTTTTTTCATGATAATATGTCATCTATATATGTAATATGCAGGTTACTTCACTATTACAATATTGATATATATGTATTGAATATATTTGAAATAAATTTTAGATAATAAAATTAATTTAATAATAATATAAAAAAAATATATCAGATTAATAAATTTTAAATCAATCAAAAAAATTAATTACTAACTTAAAAATATTTAAACATTAATGGATAAAAATTGTATTATTGATTAAGAATGTCCTTTTATGTCATTTTAGATTTTTAAGCTAAATGAAGGACTAATTTTACCAAACACTTCAGTCAGTTATCGGTTATAAGTTAGCTTATCAGCTAAATTTTACCTAACAGAGCCTAAATGAAGGATCCAAGTAGAAGGTGTTCACAGGTACGAGTCAACCAGTGAAGCCGGTCATCAAAGGTACTTAAAACGTGAGACTTGTGGTATTGTATTTTCTACAATTTTCACCACTGCATTAAAAATTGTTCGTCCTTTGCTAAACTCGCATTCCATATAATCCAGTTTAGTTTCACTTAGACGGAAACCATTTATTTCATGACTTGTCACCATATCTCTAACTTGGTATCACATGCTCTAAATCATGGATATATTGCAAGTGAAAGAAAAGAAAAGCAGACAAAATCATTGACTAAAATAAGTTGACAAGCCATCAGTACCTGCAGATATAGTATTGACTCTGATTCTTTTCTTTCTACCAGCTTCAAAAGCAAGAACCTGATGAATATAATTTAAAAAATCCAAAGGAGAAGGGGATGGAAGTTAGGATCATGAAAGCACCCAAAACAACAGATTCTCTGCAGTAAGAAAAGCATGCATTTACACGCAGTAAGCGATTTCAATCGTTAATCTGAGATCAGATGACTCAAATTACACAATAATAAAATCGGTTTTAAACAATATCGGCCATTAATTTGAGATAGAAAGGTTGATATCCAAAACTGTGCAACGCAGTTACTGCACCAAATCCAAATCCGTAAATCTCATAATATTTAAAAAGAAAAAGGTAAACTCACTCTTGTATCACTTTCCAAAGCAGCTTTAGCAGAACTCATACCCCCACCATATCTGCATATCAGGCAGTTCAAAACTTGTCAATAACTTTCTTATCAAAATATAAAATGATGAGCCTTTAGCATATCATACACACCCAGGAATAATCCTCTCTGAAGCAATATATGTTAGAGAGATTGAAGATCCACCTATAACCAAAACAAATGGTGAGAACAATATATTGAAGGATGAAGAATCAAAATGTCAACCCTCTTAGGCAATGAACTTACCTTGGTTCATGATTGGAAGAAAGTGTTTTAGCAAAGAAATATAAGAGTAACTAGATGCCGATATGGCAGCTAGATATCCTTTCCGAGATGTCTCAGACAATAGTTTGCTGACCTATAAGATTCAATTTGTTTGTTAAGTCTCAAGACAAAAGTTAGCAACAAATCTATTGTTGTAATATGATACCTCGGGTCCATTAGCAAGTGAGTGCACGAGTATGTCAATAGTGCCGAAATCGTTCTTGACAGATTCAACAACTTCCTATAAGAAAATACAAATGCAAAGTGGAGTTATGAGAACTAGCCTTATTCAAACACAAGCTGAGACATGAATCCTAGAATAACAACATCAATAACAAGCAAGACTTTCCGAACAGGTGGAGTAGGCTACAAAGATCAATCGACATCATAAGGCTATGCTGTGTGTATTACTATTTGGTCCAAAGATTACCTCCAATGTCTCTAACTATTGGAGTATCCTCTGTACGAGAAAAGTAGAATATACACCAATTGAACATTAACTTCATTTTATTGGAATTTGTAAATTGTATTTGGGTAACTGATAATGTAAATCTAGAATAAGTTTTCAAGTATATTTAGCTAAAATTATCAACTCAAATAAAAATATGAGAAAAGAAGATGTTATTGTTAAAACATCTTAAGTTCATAACACATGACAGATTTCTTAATAATTATGATACAAAATAAACAGCTATCGGCAGAAAATAAACAAGCAGAAAAGACTCATAATACATTCAAAGTTAATTATAAATTGAATCAAAACTCTATTTTTGGAACAAAATTGAAACTCATTCCGCAAAAGAGAGATTGAAAGAGTATTGTAAATTTGTAACTGTAGAGAAGTATAGACAACAGAATGATTGATCTATACCTGGACAGTCCAATTTGAGGCTCCAGCATAGCGCTTACTAGCTTTTACCTACAAAATTTTCACAAAAATCATAGAGATGATATGTTTTGTGGATTTTTTTTATATCTTTTGATAAAATATATGAACATCTCCCTTACATCTTCCGGGACATCTTCGGGACTGTCATAGACTGCATCCAAGGGATACACTTTCGTAATCTTCATCAATGAACCATCTTGTAACCTGAAAAAAATGGAGAGTTACATGTTAACAACATACTTAAATATTACATTTAATGACAAAGGAAAATCATTACAGAGCAATGTTTAAAAGTTCTACTTGCGAGATTCGTCAAATTTTCCACGCCGTAAACTGGACTCAAATATGTTTAGAGCCTACATGAAAATGTTCAAAGTTAGTCCCTGACTGCTTGTATATATCATTGCACTAATATAATGATGTTCAAACAGACAACATTGGAACTCGGACAATAGTTCATGAATAACGAAAATGACAATTTATTCTTGGATCTCTGTAATATTTACTTACAGGTACCCATGTGCCGACAAGAATTTCAGCTCCTGCTTCTGCAAGAGATTTTGCTATTGCCCAACCATATCCATTGTCATCAGCCACACCAGCAATGAATGCCCTTTTACCTGCACATAACTTTACTTTCAGTGGAGTGCTACTTTGTTCTTATGATATGGTTACTAAATACTATGTGCCATACCATTAAACATGTTTTATGACAAATCAATGATAACAGTAGACATTGTTAAAAGTAAAATGCATTAGAAATAACTTCTGTGACAAATATGTAAAATAGATACGAGGGATTCGCGGAAAAAGAAGGGAAACCTCTCAAATCAATTGGCAATCCTGTAACTTGCTTGTCTGAACTAGACTCAGACACCGCCTTTGTTACAATTTTGTCAAATCTTGAGCTACATGATGTTGACGCCTTCTGGAAGGGTTTCACCGATGCAACATGACAAACACTTCGAAGTTTATCACATGAGCCAACCTTAATTCTTCCTCCAAGAACTGCAGGACCTAAATTTGAAAACTTTTGTGATGAGCTGATCCTAGGTCTCGACATTGCCATTGAAATATTAGAAACTGTTGTTGTTGCCATTTCGAATGAATGTAATCTGAGAGTAGAATGCGTTAATCTGCACAAAAAACATTAAAAACAGAAAACTATAATACATTAATTGAGAAAATATCAATTCTTTTTCACCACTTCAAACCCTTTATTGAACACACTTAATATAAATCTCAGATGATAAATTTGGACTCCTTGATAAAAAGTTTCAAATGGTTACCACTTGTATATTTCCCTGTTTATCCCAAAATATTTGATTTCAGAATTTGCCTCCAACTTTACATCTAGCATTCTTTTAACTATAATTGTCACAACATAAACCTTGATGTTATACTAATAGCTTAGATTCATAAACTTATCTAATATTACGAATTTCAAAGGGATCGAAATGCATCTAATTTTAATTGATTCGCTCATTATTCAATGTTTACTACATTAATTCACATATATTTCCTGAGAACTTATTTATAAGAAAACAAACAAACAAAAAACCTCAAACTAATTAAAAGTATCAAAGAAATACAAAAGCTATTTACTACATTACTCCCAGGTTCCAACAAAAGCTTATCTTTTTCATACTAACCGCAAAGAAATAAGAAAAACATGAAAAAACCTTCAATTTAAATAATTAGATCCAAATAAAAAATCTACCTTTGGATCATATTAAAAGTGCTTAAATCAAAATAAGCCTGTATGCACACATATTAAAGCTATGTTTCACAATAGAACCAACATTTACATAATTTCATTATAGAAACCAAACAAATGAGAACGAGAAGAAGAACATAGGAAGTGTGAGTGTTGTTGTTACCTTTTGCAACAAAGGGGATCAATGTGGAGAGAGAGAGAGAGAGAGAAATGAGAGGGTTCCAAGTGAAGAGAGGCAAAAGTGTGTATTAGATTAAGGGTAGAGGATGGAGAAGTGGAACAAAAAACCTTGGAATTGTGTCGATGGAAACAATGTTGTTGAGTTGTTCAAGGCAGTTGGAGCTTTGGAAGTGTCGAAGAACAATAATAATAATGCTATAAGCCCTCAGAGTTGTTTTAATTTAGGTGTTTTGGAAGTTGTTATTTTCATCACCCATAAACAAAAATTAATATTAAAAGGATTTAAATTTGTTTTTATCAGTTTTATTTTTTTATTAATTTAAACAAAAAAATAATTTATCTAGTATTAAATTAAAAATTACATTTTTCGGTTTTATCAAATTTTAAATTTCCAATGGAGTCGAAACAAAAATTACACAAGGCTCTAATCATAGTGTATTTCAATACTACAATAAAATATTCAATTATTTTTATGTTGTTAATGTGGTTTAAGTCGGTTAATCTGAATCGACTTAATATGATGAAGTTATGTTAAGTCGGTTCATAAAACGACTTAAAAAACAACATATTTTTTAAGTCATTTGATGTTAACTCGGCACAGAACCGACTTAAAAAGACAAAATTCTACATGTCTGCCTCATCCCAAATTTGCAATATGCATATCACTTGAGGATCGCCCTCACTACCATAGACCACAATATAGTATAATAAGAATTAGTGTGTAGCTAGTGGCGAAATATCATTTAAATAAATTTATTTATTTGTTTTAAATTATTTAAAAACGTTTTATTTGTATTTAGTATTATACTATGTCAAACACATGTTATGTTATTTTATTTATTTAACTTTTTCTTTAGCAGAATTTTTATAATCATATAATAACATAGTCATTAATATTATATTTTAATTTAATCTTATGTGTATGGTATGTTAGATCGTATGTACATATATTAATTGACTAAATATTATAGTATTTATAGTTTAATATTTAAAGAATAATCTTAACCAAAAAAGAAATAAAATAAGTAGCAAATTATATCACCAAATTCAAAATTTTAATATATGATCATAACCATAAATACTTACATAAACTAAATTCAAATAATTTTTATTGATACGTCAAAAAAAATATATATAATGGTAAATAGTGTCAATTCAACAAAACTAATAACAATTTATCTCATTTACAAAAGTATTTTACAATTGAATTTAAAATAACATTTAAAAAAACTATAATATATTTGGTGATTGTTCAATTTAAAAAGTATTATCATATTGAATTTGTATATTTTCCTATCGATATGTTTTATCAATTTGAATGAATATAATTTTTTTTTTGTCAGAAAATATAATACGTCAAATACAAAACTATCAAATAACTTGTAATTTCATGAAAAACATGAGACTCCTTGTTTGATTTGAGAAAAAAAAAAAGGCACAAATCCAAAAATGTGACTAATCAAGTACCGCCTTCGATACACATCTATCAACTCATGTGAATCTTTATGTTCAAACGAATGTGGATAACTCATTGTGAATTGCGACGGTTATATATTTACATATTTTTAATGTATAGGTTGTGTTAAGATAACATAAAGATCATCGCAAATATGATTACATATTTTTTAGTTTGATTAGTTTTTAATTGACATTGAATATTGATTTACCATAAAGATAAATATTTTTAGCTTTAAATTGCAAAGGTAATAAATAATTCTTATACAATAATTCGTAGAAGTCTATTATAAAATCAACAAAAAATTATTGAGCAAGTTGAAGTTATTGTTTTTTCAAATTTTATGATCACATTAGTTATTATTTAGTAATTGGAAATAGATGTAAATTGTTGTGTTGTTGAATAGAAGTACAGAGAAGTGGAGTAGAAACTTTGACATATAATAAATTAAAAGGAATAGACATTGATTCAATGTTTTCTTAACATAATTTAGATGTAAGTTTTTTTTTTAATTGAAAAAAAAAATAGTTAGAGGTTTGGGCCGAGTGATAAAGGACTCGAGATTCTTCAACAAATAGTTAGGGGTTTTATACCAGGCACCCCCCCTATTGTACCTGCCACCCCCAGTAAATTTTAATGACCGTTTTAACCCTTGTAAAAAGTATAAAAAAAAAATTTACCATATTGATTTTAGACCCACTTTCGAAAATATTGAAAAGTTCATGTTGGATTCGAAAATTTCAAACTTTCGAAGCCCATTTCAGTAAGTATTTCGAAAGTTTGGTTTTTATAAAACCTTCGAAGTGTAAAATTTTTCAAAAAATACAAAGTTTCGAAAGTTTATATGCATTTGAAATTTTCGAAGCTGATCAAAGTTTCGAATATTTGGTGTTGTTCGAAACTTTCGAAGCACAAAAAATTTCGAATATTTGAAGTTTAACAAAAGTTTCGAAAGGCAAAAAATCTGATACTCGAAACTTTGATATTTAAGTAAAGTTTCGAAATGCATATATTGCCTCGAAAGTTTGGTGTTTGCGGGAAGTTTCGAAGCTTCGAATATTTGGAATTTGACAAAACTTTCGAAATGAAAATTGGAAAATTGGGTTGGCTGCTTCGAAAGTTTCCATTTTCCTAAATTTTCGAAAATGATTTTCGAAAATTTCAAATAAAACTGAAATTTTCGAATTTTTTTTAATTTTTTTTTAATTTTTTTTAAATTAATATTATGTTATAAGTTAATATTATGTTATAAGTTAATATTAATTTATAAGTTAATATTATATTAAATTCATGTTATGAGTAGATTTTTAATTAAATTTGTTACTAATATTGAAATTAGGTATGAGTAGAGTTGATGTTTCTGCTTCAAAAAATGTTATAGATTCTACAGAAAAATTCATCACTGATCAGGTATTATTATTACTAATGATGATTCATCACTGATTAAATTTTTATCACTGATTAAATTTTCATCACTGATCAGTTAATGTTTTATTTAAAATGTATTTTGTAGGTATTTTCTTCTCGAGAAGATGTATTTGAATGGGCAAAAACCATTGGAATACAAAATGAAATTTTAATTGTTACCATTCGATCAGATAAAGCAACCGGAATTAGGGGAAGAAAAGACAAATTAATTTTGGGATGTGAAAGAGGTGGAAGATATAAATCAGAATCAAAATTATCAGTAACTTGCTCTCATAAGGAAAACTGTTCATTTACTCTCAGATGTGTACCATTACGTGGCGGTGAAGGATGGAAAATTAGTGTTCGTTGTGGGACACACAATTATGAATTACTTGATACTGTAACCGGTCATTCTTATTTGGGGCGTTTAAACGAAGAAGAGAAGAAATTTGTCAATGATATGACAAAGTATAAGCTTGCACCGAGATTCATTCTAAATGTTTTGAAAGTGAGAAATGAAGCCAATGTCACTATTCCCAGTCAAATATATAAAGCAAGGAATACTTATCGATCATCATTGAGAGGTTCGTGCACAGAAATGCAGCATCTGTTGAAGTTAATACAAGAAGAAAATTATGTGCATTGGACAAGAAGACGGGAAGATTCGGATATTTTGAGAGATATTTTTTGGACGCACACTGATTGTATAAAGTTGTTAAACACATTTCATTTTGTTTTGATATGTGATAGCACATACAAAACAAACAGATATCGGTTACCATTACTTGAAATAGTGGGTGTCACATCTACTAGTTTGACATTTTCAGTTGGGTTTGCTTATTTGGAACAAGAGCGACAAGAAAACTTCACCTGGGCATTTGAAAAGGTACGAATGTTGTTCAAATCTGAGTCTTTGATTTCTAAAGTTATTGTGACTGATAGAGATCTTGCCATGATGAATGCGATTAGTGTTGTGTTTCCTAATTCAATACATTTGCTATGTCGTTTTCATATTGAAAAAAATGTTGGGGCAAAATGCAAACAATATGTCAAAAAGGATAGACAAGAAGAAGTAATGGATTTATGGAAAAAGATTGTCTATTCGACTAGTTGGGAAGAGTATGATCATCATTTGCAACAGTTTGAGCTATTGTGTGTCGAATATATTCTTTTTGTTGATTATGTGAAAGATTCATGGTTAACACCTTACAAAGAAAGGTTTGTCAATGCTTGGACCAATAGAGTTATGCATTTGGGGAACACAACATCTAACAGGTATTTTTAAAATATGATTTGTGTTGTTTTAGCAAACATGACTTACTAGTTTATGTGATTTGTGTTATTTAATTTATTTGTAGAGTTGAGTCTGCTCATTGGAGATTGAAAAACATGCTTCAAACTAGTTTGGGTGATTTGTGTAAAAGTTGGGATGCAGTGAATATGATGTTGAAGAACCAAATATATATTATTCAATCTTCTTTTCAGAAAACCATCAAGGACGTTGAGCACATGTATAATTTAGAATTTTTTCAAAATCTACATCACCGTGTATCAAGAATATGTATGAAAAAAATTTATAGACAATTGGAAAGGGTGAAGATTGTTGGTACTAACAAAACAGAATGTGGTTGTTCAATTAGAACAACTCATGGATTACCATGTGCTTGTGAGCTGGCTATGTTGCAGATATATGATAATGTTATCCCTTTAGATAGCATTCATGATTTTTGGAAACAGTTAAGCATTGCACATGAATTAGAGGATGAAGAATCTTTATCAGATTATGACTTTTCTGAAGAGTTGGAAGCAATGAAAGCGTACATGAAGAATCACGATATTGTAAGTCAAAGGATATTCAAGGCAAAGGTGCGTGAAGTTGTATTTTCACATACCACATCAATACTTGCACCACCAGAGAAAGTGAGAACCAAAGGAGCTGGTAAAAACAAAAAAGAATTTGATACTCCTCGTGATCCTTCATATTGGGAGTATGTTGATTCCTCTCAAGAATCTGCAAATGCAATGCAACCATCTCAATCATCTCAACGTTCTGCAAGACGATATTTTAAGACACAATTTTCTACTTATATACATCCGTATATTGATGAGATAGTAGATGTTGTGGCTGATGGAAATTGTGGGTTTCGTGCAATTGCAACATTGCTAGGTTGGACCGAAGAATCTTGGCCTTTAGTTCGATCACAATTGGATAAAGAGATTGGTCTACATAAAAATGTTTATTCTAATGTTTTTGATGACAATGTGGAATCAGTGTGCAACTCATTGAAAATATCAAAATTGGGTGTTCAAGGAAAAGATAAGTGGATGTGTTTACCTGACTTAGGTTACGTGATAGCAACACTATCTAATATCATATTGGTGTCGTTGTCTCGTAATTTGAATTAATTAATAAAATATAAACTAAATAATCTTAATTAATTAAATATAAACTAAATTAAATAATTGAATTAATAAATTTAATTAAACAACTAAACAAATAATATTAATAAATTAAATATAAACTAAATTAAATAATTGAATTAATAAATTTAATTAAACATATAATCTTACTTAATTAAATATAAACTAAATTAAATAATTGAATAAATAAATTTAATTACTTAATTAAACATATAAACTTAATTTAAATACATTGATAATTGAATTAATAAATTTATTTAAACAATTAATTAAATAAACTAAATTATATAATTGAATTAATAATTTTAATTATTTAATTAATTACATAAACTAAACTTAAATACATTGAATTAATAATTGAATAAATATATTTAATTAAACAATTAACTATATAAACTAAATTAAATAATCATAAATTATTAATTGAATAAATACTTTTAAATAAACAATTAAATAAATATATTTAAATTAATAAATTGAAATATACCTCTCCTTCCCATAGCCTCCGAGCCACGTGGTGTTCATACTGTGTCAACAAATGTGTCAACATCGGTCCTCCAGGAAATCCAGCATGTGCAGCAGCATCATCAACATGTTCAATCTGAGGCTCATCGACATCCTCCTCCATCTGAGGCTGAGGCTCATGGACATCCTCCTCCATCTGAGGCTGAGGCTCAGGGACATCCTCCTCCATATGTACATGGGCAGTAGACTCGACGACATCATCATGGATGTCTTGTCTTCGACGACACTGCCTAATTGGACGGTTTGCTTCGTTTCATCGTCTATTTGATGTTGTTGGTGGAATTCTCTCTGCACCATCTCCTCTATCACCACCTATAATAAATATTAAAAATATTATAACAACACAAATAAATAAATAATATAATAAAAGACAACAAAAATATATTATTTAATATATAATTATTTAAATCTAATCATATATATTATATAAATATAAGCTATTAAATTCAACTGATTCAACTGATTAAAAATTTAATTTTTAATCAAATTACCTCTATCACCACCTATAATGTTGCGAATAATTTGGCCGAATGCACCTCTCATCCTAGGCACTGTAACATATCAATATATAAATATTTTTAAATAAATATTATAGTAAAAGGCAAAAAAAAATGCAACAAATAAAAAAATGCAACAAAAAAAAAGGCAACAAAATAAGGCAAAAAATAAGGCAAAAAAAAAGGCAAAGAAAAAGTCAACATCAACAATTTCACAAAATTTTCAGCATGCAAAAGATTCAGTTCCATTCTTTCCATTTCGAAGTTTTCAGTTATATTTCGAAAGTTTCAGTACAATTTCGAAACTTTCATTCCAATTTCGAAAGTTTCTTTCTCACTTCGAACCTTTCAGCATGAAGAAACTTTCGAAATGCAAACTGAACTGGGTTTCAAACTTTCGAAGTTTTACTGAAACTTTCGAAGTTTTACTGAAACTTTCGAATTGGGTTTCGAACTTTTGATGAAACTTTTGAAGGTTCAAATATCTGGATTTCTGGGTTTCGAAGTTTTAATGAAACATTTGAATTTCTGGATTTTGACTTACTTTTGAGGTTCGAAGATTTCAAATTTTCGAGTTCAACTTCGAATTTTTAAAAGTTCCGAATTATTCAGTGAAAATTGATTGTGAAAATTTAATTTGGTTTATATAGAGGTACTTGAGGGCAAATAAGTCATTTACGCATGGCTGGGGGGTGGCAGGTACAATGGTGGGGGTGCCTGGTACATTTCTCAATAGTTAGGGGTTCAAAAACCGTAATATTTTTATCCAAAAGAATTGAAAAATAATAATTATATTTCCCAACCATTACCTCGATTTGAAAGAAATTTGATGGGTGATTAAAACCATATGTATTGTATGTTACAATGTAACTTTCACATGTAGTCCTTAAGGCAAAGTCATTAGAAAATAACACGGAAATTATACATGATGCATAATCCATCTTCTTTAACAATCAAAATTATGGATAAGGCCACGATAAATTGTTGCCCTGTAATTTATATCCCTATAATAAAATATAGATAAATAAGTTAAAAATCGAGAAAGGTAATGAGGAATTGATCAGATTTACTACGGTCCATAATTTAACACTCTTGCAATGAAGCTCCAATCATTCTTTTGTGAGTCAACTTCGTCAATTTTATCATATTTAATGTCATAATCGGCATAAAACAAATTGTGATATTTGTATTGATGAATCTGACAAATCGGAAACTCGATGTAAATATGAAATTGTTTAATGCATGCTACAATCCTAATTAATGGAATAAATTGATTAACAGTCAACAATAAATTATATTATAAAACAAATAAATGCACATTTTTTATGAAATTAAAAATAAATAGAAAAAAATTATGTAAAAATGTTGTTTACCTCATCTATTATATTACGTGTACTATATTTGATTATGATTTTAATAATAGTGTGGAAACAAAAATAGAATTTAACTTGATGTTATTAATGTGTGGCAAATTTTATGGCAATGTTACTATCAGTTAATAATAATTGGAATTAATGGAAATCAAAATTTCAAAATTTTGAATTTTCACCGCCAAATATAAGAAACTACATTGATGGAAATTGTGATATCATCCATATGAAATTAAATATTTTCAAATTCAATAAATATAATGAAAAAATGTTACTTTTTAATA
>JBBPBT010000720.1:4826551-4868826 GCA_037974875.1 Cicer bijugum | reverse complement strand
GTCAAAGAATAATGTATAAAATTAAAATGCTTTGTTTAATGCATTGTTACTATCAATTAATAACAATTGATGATAGTTTAAAGTTATAAATTATTACGTGTTCTATAAATTGATTGAATGCATAATAGTTAAAGTTATAAATTATTACGTGTTCTATAAATTGATTGAATGCATAGAAAGAGGACTATTAGTTATTAACATTATAAATTGATATGAGAATTATGCATCGACTCTAAATATAGAGTAGAATTTTGGAGAAAACAATATGTTTTAGTTAATGCAATAGAATATGAAATTGCTTAAAGATTCATGATGTCTTACCACAAGTTACGATATTTGTATCGGTGAATCGAAAATTGAATGAAAATATGGCATTCTTTAGTAAATTCTAACAATCAAAAGGCTAGGGAGAATATACTTATATATATCACCTATTTTAAAATCGAGGAATTGTTATGTATTGGAAAATCAATTCAAAATTTAAGAGTAAAGATGACACTCTATAATTAAAGTTCAAATTGAACTAAAATTAGACATCAAACTTGAAGAGATTGTCAAAGAATATAAACCATAAAATGTTAGGGAAATTTCCAAAATATATTTGGATTTTCTAATAGCTATATTAATGTAGCAAAATTAAATAATTGAATGTTTCACTTGGTCAAGTGGTTGCAATGATTGAGTTTAATTCAAACCAATGCATCTATTAAGTTATCAAAAGTTGCAATCTTTCACGAAAGTTATTTTCTTTCACCAATTGGTATGAGTTGAAGAGTTGTTTTCTTTCACCAATTGGTATGAGTATCTCTATAAATAGAGATATTTTAGAGGCAGAAAGAACACAAGACAAAACAACACAAATTCATGTTACATAAGTCAAAAATATTTCTGAGTCATTTCTTCTTTTCTCGAAGAAATTTTATTCTGTAAAACACCGTTGATCGATATGCTTCATGTGATTGTGCAATTCACTTCAAAGATTCCAAAGTATCCTGAAGGGGATTCGTCAGTTAACCCATTTGCATCCAATATATATAGATTGGTGGGGGCGAATCGAGCCTAAAGCTTAGTGTGATACACACGCTTTGGAATTTATTTGTGCAACCTTCATCATCATCGAGTTCATAATTTGCAACATACCCCCAACAAAAGATCCAACAATCTTTGATGTAGCTAAATATCACTAGAAGGGGGGTTGAATAGGGATTTTGCTGTTTTAAAAAATAATTTCTATGTGTTTGAAAAACTATCCTCTCACTGAGGATGGGTAGCTCGAGGATGAGATTTTAAGCTTGTTAGATTTAAGTTGAGCAAGAGAGTAGAGGTAGAGTAAGAGAGACACACACACAATTTTTATACTGGTTCACCCAAAGATGGCTACGTCCAGTCCTCACACCCTTGTGAGATTTCACTAACTTTCAAAGGGATCAATCCTCAACCCGAGGATGATTACAACTCGTGTATTCTTTAGCTTCACCAAGCTTACAATCAATTTCTGAATATTTCCAAGTGTAACTCACTAGGAAATTACAAAGTGATAAGAGAGTGATTGATACTTGATACTTTCTCAAAAGATATACAAAGATATAGTGTAGGATCAATGAAAGTAAGAAGTGAGGGTGTTTTGCTCTTGATTAGCTTTAAGATTCTAGATCTTTTTATGCAAGTGTGTTGTGTGTTGAAGAAGATCAGCTTGCTGCAATTTATAGAGTTCTTGTCATGTTCATTTCATAAGCCAAGCATTTCATGACCGTTTGGAACTCCATTTGAGAAAGACCAAGGTTTTTCTTCATAATTACGAAAATGCCATTCAGTTCATTTGAAAATGTGTCTTCCATGTTTTAGTACGAGGTAGTTGGTGTCTTGGCCTTTGGGGACATGAGCTGTCCTATTCTTTCCTTGTTTTAAGGTTTGAATGTTGTGAGGAGTCAATTTCCTTCTCTTTCTTCAATGCCTTGATAAAGCTTCACATGTGAGCTTTCTCTTTCCTCCATTTAATGCCTTTGCAAGACATGTGATGTTCTTTTCAACTCTTTCTTCAAGACTATGTGAAGGCTTCACGTGAGGTCTTCTTGCCTTGCCTTAAGACATGTGATTCATTTATTTAAGGCATGCTTTGTTGATGCCTTTTTGAATATTAATATTATAATCCCTTTCAAAACACCAAATGGTATTATGTAGCTTTTTGCCTAAAAAGCCTATGACATGATAAGTTGCCTTCATGATGCATTTCAAAATGTTGACTCTAGACACATGCTACCATCAACTTTCAACGTGCCTTTCTTCTTGGATTCTTGTAACTTTTCTTCCAAGACCTTTCTTTTAAAATACTAATATTTTGCCTTTATTGAATGAATCACCAATTCATTCTTTAATACCATTTTGCCCTTGTTGAATAAAACATTCTTTAGTACTATTCTGCCCTTGATGAATGAATTCAAATAATTCATCTTTTAATATTGTTCAGCCCCTTGTTGAATGAATTCAAACCAGCGAGGATGCAGATCTGCAGCTCGAGAGGCCATCCTCAGCATTTTCAATACTTAGCATTTAACTTAGAATTTTCTTCTTCTTCCTTAATGAGTAATAACCTGTTTTACTTATGTAAATACACTCAAGAGCACGGATTAGTCTTTAGAACACAATCATAATCTTTTCATTAATTTTGTTATCATTAAAACCAATTTGGAGAGATTTTGTCTCAACAATCTTTAGGTTCGATTTTCGATTATTATGACTACAACTTTTATAGGAGATGGACTTTCTTCATCATGGTGAAAGGTACACATTTAATTTATATAAATATATATGATATGTTTGAAGTTCTAAATTCATATGTAGTTCTTCAAAGTAATTATATTTGTTTATGTTAAATTTAATATGTGGTTAGATTGATATGTATGATTTAGAATATATTTAAGTATGTGAATTTAATATAGTCTATGCATTAAATTTGTTTGTTTGGATTTTAAAGATTAATTAAAGTCTTAGAAATAATCATATGAAAATTCATGGTTGAACACTGAAAGTTATTTAATATTAATACATTTATATATTACATTCATGTTTGAAATGCATATATAATAAATTTTCCTTTTCGGATGCATATATAATAATATGGAGATATGATGTGGAAAATTAATAATATGCAATTAGAGATAATATATTTTGATGAAATTTTTGTTTATCTATGGTTGATGTTTTTAGGCTAAGAGCAAGAATTTATGATTGACCGGTGGAATAAAATTTATTTATAATTTTAGTCTCTTAAATCTTGACAAATATAAATATGTATGGTATAAGATACATGTTTAATACATTAATTTATTTAAATTAGTGTAAATAATTGTCATAAATATCACGTGTATGTCTCATTGATAGTGATGCTTCATGTGAAAAGTTATTAAATCAAAAATTGATTAAATCATATTATATGTGTATGCTGGTATAAAAATATATGTCAAAAATGATTTGGATATATATTTTAAAATTATTATAAGTTGACAAATGTTTATGGAAGAAACTGATAGAAAATCTTAATGATTTTATTCATTGTTTATTTTCTATTGTGATACTTATTTGGATTTACCATATTTAAATATTAAACTTGAATTAACAAATAGAATTCATGGTGTATGTATTAGTTATAATATAACTATGAAGAAATAGTGTATTTAATTGAAATGAAATGAATTCTTATTTGTTAAGAAGTAGATGACTTACATGTTTGGATCCACCTTCTGATATTTGATTATGATAAAATTTTATGATCATGCTTTGTTAACTTATGGTAGTATATATTTAATGCACTCAATGTTTTATATCTTGAATATAGATATATTGAAAAGAGAATTAGAAGTTTAAATTGAGATGCATATTAAATATGGTAAAAGGTAGAATGACATAAAATTTTGTGTTTGTGATAATTGAAATATTTATAAATTGTATGTGATACAATATGAAGAGATTAAATAAAAGAAAAAAAAAGTCATGGTTTGGTGATAATTGGTCAACACTATCAAGAATATAAAAGGTAATCAGATGCTTGATGTAAGTCATTACTTGTACCAGACCTGATATAACATATGTTGTTGGAAGATTAAGTCGGTATACAAGCAATTCATGTAAAGAACGTTGACATGCTACTAATAAAGTATTAAAATATTTGAAGGGAGAAATTAACTATAGTTTAATCTATAGTGGATCGATATCATTTATACTTGGAAGGATATACAGATGTCAGTTGAATAAATCATGTTGAGGATCAAGCTTCCACAAGTGGATGGACCTTCAACCTTGGTGGATGTGCAGTTTCTTGGGGTTCAAAGAAACAAACTTGCATTATCGACACCACCATGGCTGCAAAATTTATTGTTCTAGTTGCAGTTAGCAAATAGGCTGAATGGTTAAGAATTTGTTGTATGAGATACCAATCTGGCCAAAGTCAATGACACAAGTATCCATACATTGTGATAGTCAATACACACTATCAAAAGCATATAACCAAGAATATAATAGAAAATCAATACATATTGGTTTAATGCATAGCTATGTAAATGATTTAATGGAGTGATATCCATAGTGTTTGTAAGAATTGAAAAGTATCTTGCAGATCCTTTGACAAAAGGTCTGACAAAGGACATGATGTTGAAAACATCATTAGGGATCTGATTCAAGCTCATATCTAGATAATCACCAATGGTGGAAACGTCAACTCACACTTGAGTAGTATCAAGTCTTAAGTTCAATGATGAAAGTACACTATTAGAGTGATTGAAGTACTTGATAATAGATACATCCCAAAGGATAAAAGTACTTGGACCATAAAATAAAAGTGGTAGAATGAGGTCTCCTCTTAATGGACATATAGCATATATTTGCTGGAATGTATAATTATGGGTGCATTTCTGATATAGTCCACCTATATGAGAATGAAGTGGGCCGCTTCATAGAGTTCAAGAGTTTGACTCTTAAATTCTCACGAAGAGGATATGAGACACATGGTCTTATCAAATGTGTCATTTTTATAATTCGATCAATGGTGCCGAGATTTCATGTGTAAGTTATGCACACTTGTTCTAATGAATGGTTGGTTCAAAGCTTGTCTACCAATCTATTTGAGGATGAGTGAAAACATAATTTACTAAGTAATGGTTCAAATCGTAAGATACCTTTATCTGAAACCATGAGATTTCCAGAATAACGGACTTAGATATATTTTGAAAATGGTGGGGGATTGTTAGGGAAATTTCCAAAATATATTTGGATTTTTCTAATAGTTATATTAATGTAGCAAAATTAAATAATTGAATGTATCACTTGGTCAAGTGGTTGCAATGATTGGTTTTAATTCAAACCAATGCATCTATTAAGTTATCAAAAGTTGCAATCTTTCACCAATTGGTATGAGTTGAAGAGTTGTTTTCTTTCACCAATTGGTATGAGTTGAAGAGTTGTTTTGTTTCTCCAATTGGTATGAGTATCTCTATAAATAGAGATATTTTAGAGGCAGAAATAACAGAAGAAAACACAAGATAAAACAACACAAATTCATGTTACATAAGTCAAAAATATTTCTGAGTCATTTCTTCTTTTCTCTAGTGCACGAGAGTAAACGAAGAAACTTTATTCTGTAAAACACCGTTGGTCGATATGCTTGATGTGAATGTGCAATTCACTTCAAGGATTCCAAAGTATCCTGAAGGGGATTCGTCGGTTAACCCATTTGCATCCAATATATATAGATTGGTGGGGGCGAATCGAACCTAAAGCTTAGTGTGATACACACGCTTTGGAATTTATTTGTGCAACCTTCATCATCATCGAGTTCATAATTTGCAGCATACCCCCAATAAAAGTTCCAACAATCTTTAGGTTCAATTTTTGATTATTATGACTGTAACTTTTATAGGAGATGGATTTTCTTAACCATGGTGAAAGGTACACATTTAATTTATATAAATATATATGATATGTTTGAAGTTCTAAATTCATATGTGGTTCTTCAAAGCAATTATATTTGTTTATGTTAAATTTAACATGTGGTTAGATTGATATGCATGATTTAGAATATATTCAAGTATGTGAATTTAATATGGTTTATGCATGAATTTTGCTTGTTTGGATTTTAAAAATAAAACTAATTAGTCTTGAAAATAATCACATGAAAATTCATGGTTGGAGACCAAAAGTTATTTAGTGTTAATACATTTATATATTACATTCATGTTTGAAATGCATATATAATAAATTTTCTTTTTCGGATGCATATATAATAATATGAAGATATGATGTGGAAAATTAATAATATGCAATTAGAGATAATATGTTTTGATGAAATTTTGTTTATCTATGGTTGATGTTTTTAGACTAAGAGCAAGGATTTATGATTGACCGGCGGAATAAAATTTATTTATAATTTTAGTCTCTTAAATCTTGACAAATATAAATATGTATGGTTTAAGATACATGTTTAATGCGTTAATTAGTGTAAATAATTGTCATAAATATCAAGTGTATGTCTCATTGATAGTGATGCTTCATGTGAGAAGTTATTAAATCAAAAATTGATTAAATCATATTATATGTGTATGATGGTATAAAAGTATATGTCAATTTCTTACTTATTTTGATATTAAAAATGATTTGGATATATATTTTAAAATTATTATAAGTTGACAAATGTTTATGAAAGAAACTGATAGAAAATCTTAATGATTTTATTCATTGTTTATTTTCTATTGTGATACTTATTTACCATATTTAAATATTAAACTTGAATTAACAAATAGAATTCATGGTGTATGTATTAGTTATAATATAACTATGAAGAAATAGTGTATTTAATTGAAATGAAATGAATTCTTAATTATTAAGAAGTAGATGATTTACATGTTTGGATCCACCTTCTGATATTTGATTATGATAAAATTGTAAGATCATGCTTTGTTAACTTATGGTAGTATATATTTAATGCACTCAATGTTTTATATCTTGAATATAGATATATTGAAAAGAGAATTAGAAGTTTAAATTGAGATGCATATTAAATATGGTAAAAGGTAGAATGACATAAAATTTTGTATTTGTGATAATTGAAATGTTTATAAATTGTATGTGATACAATATGAAGAGATTAAATAAAATAAAATAAAAAGTCATGGTTTGGTGATAATTGGTCAACACTATCAAGAATAACCAAGGTAATCGGATGCTTGATGTAAGTCATGACTTGTACCAGACCTAATATAACATATGTTGTTGGAAGATTAAGTCGGTATACAAGCAATCCATGTAAGGAACGTTGACATGCTACTAATAAAGTATTAAAATATTTGAAGGGAGAAATTAACTATAGTTTAATCTATAGTGGATCGATATCATTTATACTTGGAAGGATATACAGATGTCAGTTGAATAAATCATGTTGAGGATCAAGCTTCCACAAGTGGATGGACCTTCAACCTTGGTGGATGTGCAGTTTCTTGGGGTTCAAAGAAACAAACTTGCATTATCGACACCACCATGGCTGCAAAATTTATTGTTCTAGTTGCAGTTAGCAAATAGGCTGAATGGTTAAGAATTTGTTGTATGAGATACCAATCTGGCCAAAGTCAATGACACAAGTATCCATACATTGTGATAGTCAATACACACTATCAAAAGCATATAACCAAGAATATAATAGAAAATCAATACATATTGGTTTAATGCATAGCTATGTAAATGATTTAATGGAGTGATATCCATAGTGTTTGTAAGAATTGAAAAGTATCTTGCAGATCCTTGACGAAAGGTCTGACAAAGGACATGATGTTGAAAACATCATTAGGGATGTGATTCAAGCTCATATCTAGATAATCACCAATGGTGGAAACTTCAACTCACACTTGAGTAGCATAAAGTCTTGAGTTCAATGATGAAAGTACACTATTAGGGTGATTGAAGTACTTGACAATAAATACATCCCAAAGGATAAAAGTACTTGGACCATAAAATAAAAGTGGTAGGATGAGGTATCCTCTTAATGGACATAAAACATGTATTTGATGGAATGTATAATTATGGGTGCATTCCTGATATAGTCCACCTATATGAGAATGAAGGGGGGCCGCTTCACAGAGTTCAAGAGCTTGACTCTTAAATTCTCACGAAAAGGATATGAGACACAAGACCTTATCAAATGTGTCATTTTTTATAATTCGATCAATGGTGCCGAGATTTCATGTGTAAGTTATGCACACTTGTTCTAATGAATGGTTGGTTCAAAGCTTGTCTACCAATCTATTTGAGGATAAGTGAAAACATAATTTACTAAGTAATGGTTCAAATCATAAGATACCTTTATCTAAAACCATGAGATTTACAGAATAACGGACTTAGATATATTTTGAAAATGGTGGGGGATTGTTAGTGAAATTTCCAAAATATATTTGAATTTTTCTAATAGCTATATTAATATAGCAAAATTAAATAATTGAATGTATCACTTGGTCAAGTGGTTGCAATGATTGGGTTTAATTCAAACCAATGCATATATTAAGTTATCAAAAGTTGTAATCTTTCACAAGAGTTATTTTCTTTCACCAATTGGTATGAGTTGAAGAGTTGTTTTCTTTCACCAATTGGTATGAGTATCTCTATAAATAGAGATATTTTAGAGGCAGAAAGAACACAAGACAAAACAACACAAGTTCATGTTACATAAGTCAAAAATATTTCTGAGTCATTTCTTCTTTTCTCTAGTGCACGAGAGTAAACGAAGAAACTTTATTATGTAAAACACCGTTGATCGATATGCTTGATGTGAATGTGCAATTCACTTCAAGGATTCCAAAGTATCCTGAAGGGGATTCACCGGTTAACCCATTTGCATCCAATATATATAGATTGGTGGGGGCGAATTGAACCTAAAACTTAGTGTGATATACACGTTTTGGAATTTATTTGTGCAACCTTCATCATCATCGAGTTCATCATCTTCTTGTTCATAATTTGCGGCATACCCCCAACAAAAGATCCAACATAAAATTTAAGAAAAGTAACATGAACTTGTTCATCAGTTATGAGTGTTGATAATTGAAAACCGTAATAGTAAAAAATATAACAGAACATTCAAGACAAAATAAAAATTGAATCAAAATCAAAGTCTATCAACTTAACTCAACTCAACAAAATCTTAGTCCTTCTTAATTTTTATATTCTTCAATAACTTGAATAAAGTTGAATTAGTGTTGTTTCTAGTGTCAAATGGATAATTCCTCTTCAATGGTGTTACATCGGCCGATCTAATATTTCTATATCTTCAACAACTCGAACGAGGTAATTATATTCAATATATAAATATTTATTCAAAAGATTCTACATAACTTAAATGTGAATAAAAATTATTTGATATTGATTATTTTAAATAATCCCATAAATTGTAAACTAACAAATTAAGTTTATAAGATGAATAATTTATTTTCTTGGCAATTCTTAAATCTCTGCCACTTTCTTTGGAGACAATAACATCCATTTCAATAGATCCATCCACAACTATGTTCGACTACAATAAAATAATTATATTAATGGTGTATTGGCCAACTAAAATAATAGATTAGTTTTTTAAAAAAAACATATATATGTATTAAAATTAGAAATTATAAAATTAAACCTGAATTACTTTAAACTTTGTAATCAACTTTAAGTTATTTGTGAGTTTTTTGACTCTGTATAACATTTCAAATTGAGTTTCACGACTCACATTTGAATCAACTTTAAAAAAAAATTAAAATCCACTCGACCATAAATTTTTTTGGAGATGATTCCAGAAAAAATATCTTATAACCATTAGTCAAATGAAGTTGAATTAACTAATTATGTACGAACACATTTAATGTTAATGTGTTTAATATGTAGTTATATAGTGCTTGTGATACAAAAAGAACATACCCTAAATGTTTCAATCAATTATGCTACTGATTTTTTATACAACATTGAAGCATCCCGATCAAATATACTACATGAAAAACAACATTTTGTGGCCAACTTTATAAATATTTTGTGGTCGAATAAAACCCTCACAAATTAGTGACCGAAAAATCCCTCATAAAGGCCAAAATTGAAATTGGTGTTTATTTGTGGCTGAAAAAGCCCTCACAAATTTTTAAATATTTAATTAGATTTTGTGGCTGCCTAAGCCCTCACAAAATCACAACATTGAAATTTTGTGAGGGCTTAGGTAGCCACAAAATCCAGTTAAATATTTAAGGAGTTTTTGAGTGCATTTACAGTCACAAAAAATGCATTTTGTGAGGGCCAAATCCGTCACAAAGGACTGACACGACTAGTACGTTTGTGGCTGCATAGGCCGCCACAAAGGAATGTGTACGTGGCATTTGTGGCTGCAAAGGCCGCCACAAAGGACGCCCAATCCAGCTGAAATTTTTGGCCGCTCAGGCCGTCACAAGTGTAATGTAACGTTAGCCTTTCTGGCGGCAAAGGCCACCACAAAAGCCAATATATCCGTTGTGGTTTCTAGCCGCCCAGGCCGCCACAAAATCCTTATAGCCGTTGGCATTGTGGCTGCTTTGGCCGCTACAAATGCTCAAGGTAACACTATATATATTTCTCTCATCCTCCTTTCGAAGACTTGCAAGCATCATACGTGAGTGAAAGCTTGAAGTCAGACGCTACTCGGCATCAAGTTAGTATTTTATATATTTTAAATTTAGATTAGCAATATATATATATATATATTTTTAAAATATAGATTAGTAATATATATATTTAGATTAGTTTTATAATTTTGTTTTTAAAAAAATAGGAATGATGTTGCTTACATATTAATATATGATAAATTAAAGTTTCAAACCTCGGTTAAAATATATTAGTTTTAATATAATTATTATTTTAAAAAATATTATTAAAATTGATGATATTATTATTTTTTGTTATAAATAAGTCTTGATTATTAGTCTTGATTTTAAAAAAAATATCATTTAAAATTTTATATAGGTTTGTATATTGATATAGTCTTGATTAATAATTTATTATATTGTTTACAAATTAATTAATATATAATCCCCTAATTGACATATATATCAAAGTTATTTTGATTTTAAAAAAACATTATTAAAATTTATGATATTAATTATTATTTTTTGTTATAAGTATTGATATTTTATTATATTGTTTATAATTTATTATAATGTTTGCAAATTAATATATATATATATATAATGTTTATTTTTTTGTTAGTATTGATATTTTTTAATAGTATTGATATATATATATATATATATAATTTAAAATTTTATTTCGATTTATATAATTATTGTATTGATAATAATATATTATATTGTGTGCAAATGCATGCTCCTCTAATTGACATATAAATATGTCAAAATTTATATATAATGCTTTTGAAAAATAAAGCAATTAATATATAAAACATCGATATATATATGAATTTAGACCGTAGTTGGATGTACGATAGGAATTTTCTTGGAAGAAAGGGTCTTAAACAACATTTTGCTAACAAGGTCGAAGACTTTCTCAATTTTACGAGAGTGCAAAAAATTGTCCAAGATAAAGGGGGAATGAGATGTCCATGTTGTTTATGTCGATGTAGACGGTTTAAAAGTGAAGATGAAATAAGAGTGCATTTGTATGCAGACGGATTTATGCCTAACTACTGGATTTGGACTAATCATGGAGAAGATTTTCCGGCGGTGCCTAATACTAGTACATATTTGGAGAATTATAACATAGGTCCTTCAAGTAGTACTAACATGTTAGGTATAGATTATTATAACTATCAACACTTTGAGGCGATGAATGATATGATCTCGAATGTTGTTGGGGTTAATTTGTCATTCAATGAAGATCAATATGATGATACCGATGGACTTCCCAATGAAGAAGCTTAGAGATTTTATGGTCTTTTGAAAGAGACAAATAGACCATTGTTTAAGGTTCTTCAAACTCAAAGTTATCAATGTTTATTAGATTGTTAGGTCTAAAGTCTCAATTTCATGTTCCTGATTTAGCTTTGGATTTGATGACTAAAATGATGCTAGACGCAACACCTGTTAGAGATGGTTTGCCGCAAAGTTATTACGATGCGAAACGGTTAATGTCAAAGTTAGGATTAGGTGTCAAGAGGATTGATTATTGTGTTAAAGGTTGCATGTTGTATTATGACAATGAATTTGGTATGAATGATGCAAACTTAGTTGAATGCAAGTTTTGTCAAGAACCAAGGTATCACCAAAGGAATAACTCTAGGATAAGTATGGGAAAATCAATTCCAAGGAAAGCAATGTTTTACCTCCCTATTGTATCAAGATTGCAAATATTGTTTGCATCAATACAAACTGCAGGAAAGATGACGTGGCATTATGAGAATAGAAGAAATTCATGCGAGTTGCGACATCCGTCTGATGGTCAGGCAGGGAAACACTTTGATCAAATACATCCTGATTTTGCATCAGATCTACGCAATGTAAGACTTGAATTATCCTCATATGGATTTACGCCTTACATACAAGCATCGTCTACTCCTTATTCTTGTTGGTCGGTTATTGTTACTCCTTATATTCTTCCTCCTAATATGTGTATGTCTAAACCTTATATGTTCTTAGCTGCTGTGATACCATGTCGTTCTAATCCTACAACTGATATTGATATTTATTTACAACCTTTGATTGACGATTTGAAGAGGTTGTGGAATGGTGTCTTGACATATGATATTGCTCGGAGAGAAAATTTTATGATGAGAGCTGCATTGATGTGGACCATTAATAATTTCCCCGCTTATGGGATGTTGTCAGGATGAGGCACCCATGGTAAACTAGGTTGTCCTATTTGTATGGAAGATACAAAAACATTTATTTTAAAATTTGGCGGGAAGACATCGTGGTTTGACTCGCATCGTAGATTTTTACCTACTGATCATGCATCGTAGGTTTGACTCGCATCGTGGTTTGACTCGCATCGTAGAATTTCATAATTTATTTTTGGGTTGTATGACATTATTGTGTATTTAATTTCTACTTTGTAAGACATTATTTGTTAATTTTGGGTTTGTAAGACATTAATTGTTAATTTTGGAATGCATGTTTTGTTTGATTTTGTCGTAATTGCTATAGCTAGCTTTAATTATTATAAATATTATGTTTTTATATATAATATTTATTTTAATTTTAATATTTAATATTTAATTTAAATATTTAATTTTAATTTTAATTTGTTTATAATTTAAATTAATTTAAATTAATGTTTAATTATAATTATAATTATTAATTTAAATATTTTGTTATTAATTTAAATATTTTATTATTTAAATTAATCTTTAATTTAATTATTAATCTTTAATTTTAATTTAAGTATTTTATTTTAAATTTTTAATTATATTAAGATTAGTTTATTATATATTAAATTTAATTTATAATTACATTATATTTTAAATTTAACTTAAATTTTAATTTAATTAAAATTTAAATTTTAATATTATATTTTTATTAATTGATTATATATAATATTATAATAAACTATTAATTTTAAATTTAAAAATTAATTTATTAAATACATATTATTTTGTGGCGGTCTAAGCCTTCACAAAATATATTATTTTTTAATCAGGATGACATTTGTGGCGGCCAAAAGCCCTCATAAAAGAGGGAATTTGTGGCGGCCTAGGCCCTCACAAAGGTCCAATCAGACAAATCCTTTGTGGCGGTCTATGCCCTCATAAAGGCAGACTTTTGTGGCTGCAAAAGCCCTCACAAATGCCAACCTGTTTCAGGCATTTTGTGGCTGCAAAAACCCTCACAAAAGTTTGTGACCAACATCTTTGTAGCTGGCAAAAGGCCTCACAAAATCCACATTTGTAACTGATTATACCCCTTTGTGAAGGCTTTTGGCCCTCACAAAAACCCTCATTTAGTATATAAAAGTGATTGAATCAGTTATAAAAGTGATTGAATCAGTTATGTTTAATCACACGAAGTTTAAATTCTATAGCGAGGGAAAACATTCATAACATGTTTGTTACAATTTTTTACAATATTACATGTACTCATCAAGAATAATTTTCTTATTGCACACGCATGTAATATACCACTAGTCGTCTGAGTCAACTTTCACAGTACTTATGACGATAAAAAATAACTCATAGCAATGAATACAAATGTATCTATTCAATTGAAAATGACAAAAAAAAAATTATTTTCATCATAGTTTTAATGAAATAGTTAATATATCAAAAAAATGTTATAAATAATAAATTAATAATGTAATCATAAAGAATTATAAAAATACATGTCTATGGAAACGGTAATATGAGAAATAAATGCTAGTTATGTCAGGTTTAAGGTCTATATGTATTTATTAATATAACTACAAAGACAATAAACTATTTTATAATAGTTATTAGAAATCAAATTCAGTGTTTGGTAAATTGATTGCTTTTTATTTCTATGTATACAAATACTTTTAAATTAAATATTAATTGATTGGTTTAATATGCTTTAATATGAATCAATTGATCTCATTTATTTGATTTAATTTGTTATTATGAATATGAATTAATTAGTTTATAAATAATAACATTATTTACGAGCTTTCATTGTTTAACTCGAAGTAAGTTTGAGAAACTCTTTCTCTTCACAAACCGTTGATGGGTCTTGTATACAACAAATACTAGGTGACGGAAAATTGTTCTTTTCAGTCATCCTATAAATAATATTTAGTGTTTAAATATATTAAATATAATGTATAAGATATTAGTTAAAATATATTAAAATAATAAAATACCTTTTTATTAAAACTATTGCACTTGAGAACTTAGGATTGAATATCAACTTGATTGAGTAAATGAAATTCTGAATCATGGGAGTATCTATTCTCTGATATGGTTGCGATAGAAATGGTGTCAAGACCAAAATGATTGTCTTAGTATGAATGTTTAGCCGTCATAGTCAAGTTCTATGGCAACCATTTTAGCCGTGACACCATTTTTCTTGTACTTTTTCTGCATTCCAACATCAGTCAATATGCTCATGACACCTTGTAAAAAAAACATCATTAATCATAGAAAAAATATTATGAAAAATATATCATAAAAAATTAGACTTGATAATTATCATTAACAATAAAAATAAATATTTGGTATTGACCAGCCAAAAAGTCAGTAACATAATCACCCGAAAAAATATCAACAAGGTTGGAAATAAGATAAATGTTGGAAGGAATCTTTTCATCATAGATAATTTTCAATTTGATATTAAATTGAAAGGTTAACTTATACTTAAGTTTTGTGGTACGATACGACACAATATTTGTTGCGACTCCAAAGTTGGCCATATAATAAATATGATCCTTTTGTAAGTCTTTTTTGAACTTGAAAATCAACGTTCTAAGCACAGTTGCATGTATTTTATTTGTCAATAAAAAATAAATTTTCCAATTAATAACTTAAATTCAAAGCATATGTGAAATTTATTGAAAACAAAATTAAGCATACATCAAATATATTAAAAACAAGTAGTATATACATTTGCGTCCTTGAGAATCATGTCAAATGAGAATGGATGTTTGTCACGCACAACATCTATGACACTCATATAGTCGTACCACACGAACATTCAAACTTCATAATTTTTGATACAAATTTATTTTTAGCTTTGATAAAACTATATAATATATTGACAAAAGTCTAGTAAATGTAGCTTATGAAGATTAATACAAATGCGATTTAAATAAATTTTTGAAATTCTCATTTTAAAATCTTTTCAAAAAATTATGCGAATATAAATGGAAACCGTTTAAAAATTAATTTGATTATTGTCATTCAAAAATTTGACATTCAATATTTATACGACATTTATGGAAAATAATTAATTAAGATTGGCAGATAGATATTGTGATTGTCAAATGTAATTATAACTTCCTGTTATCAATACTAATTATGATTATTCATTAGTCTTAATATGTTTTTAATAATAATAATAATAAAAATTTGTAATTATTACTTTATTTGTCTAAATTTATATTTTTGCAAGACATTTGTTTATAGTGTACATGGAGATTCACATGCGGGTAGGCATGGCAACGGGGCGGGGCGGAGGCGGATTTCGCATCCTCCACACCCTCACCCGATTAATCGGGGAAAACCCGCATCCGCCCCCGTTACATAGCGGGTGTAGAATTTAGGCACCCATCCCCGCCCGCTACGGGTCTCGGGTTTCCCCGTCCGCATCCGCACCCACTCATATATATATAAAATTATAAATTTAAAAATCATATTTATTATAATAAAATAATAATTATTAAACAATAATAAAATTAAAAAATATTTTATATAGAGATAAAATTATAATTTTTAATATTTCAAAAAATATTAAATATATTAAATATGTATATGTATATAAAATTTTAAAATTATAATAATAATACTTGCGGGGCGGGTTTGGGTGCGGATGCAGGGTGGATATCATCACCCCAAACCCGCCCCCGCTCCTGAATTTTAATATCGGGGAAAATCCGCACCGGCACCCGCACCCAATTAAAGCGGGTTTTCCCCGCCCAAATCAAGCGGGTTTAAATGGGTACACGCGGGTGCGGATTTTATTGTCATCTCTACATGCGGGGTATAATAAGAAAGACAAGTAATTGAAACTTTATTGAAATATATTACTCCTTCTATCTCACAATGAATGTCATTTTCGTAAAAAAAAAAATCATCTTAAAATAGATATCATTTTTAAATATCAATGCAATTTAAATTTTTTTTATACTACTCTTCAGTAATTATTATAAGCACGATTTATAAAATATTATTATACTTTACATTAATAATAGTAAAAAAGTAATTATTATAAGCACGATTTATAAAATATTATTATACTTTACATTAATAATAGTAAAAAGCTCACTGATAATTAAGATTGGTAACTATTTTGAGTCAATAAGAAGTCGAATTGAGCTGGTCCAGAACAATATTCATTCAAGACTTTTTACAATTTACAAAATGTTTTGTGAATTTTGTTAGACTTTTAGAGAATTTTAGTCAAGATTTTTCATGGGATTTTGTTAGACTTTTTAGTGAATTTTTAGTAGAAAAAAGTCTTTCCCTACAACATGAGATTTTCATTGATTCTCATTTTTTATTTCTTTTATTTACTTTTTCTCTCCCTCCATCTTTCTCCCTCTCCTTCTTTCTCTCCCTCCATCTTTCTCCCTCTCCTTCTTTCTCTCCCTCTCCATATTTGTATGTCTATCTCTCCATATTTTCACCATATTTCCAATTTCTAGCAACACTCAACTCTTTAATGGCAAACGATCTAAATCAAACTTAATCTATGACCCGATCCTGACTCCCTAATCCTCAAGCTCTTCCATATTTTCCTATCTCATATACCTTTTCTCATTCTCTCATTAGTTCATTAATGCATTTTCATCTCTTTCTTCTTCCTATGCCTTTATATTTGCTCTTTTTCTATTACATTATTAAGAGTATTGTTTTTCACCTTTCCTTTAAAAATATGTAGTTATGTTTTTACTCTTAAAGCAAGTCCAAATGATATTTTAAAGAATGGTTACAAAGATAATATCAAGGAATCAAAATAATTTTTTTCTTCACTTTTTATTAGGCGAAGGTCCTTTATTTTTTATTTTTTTTTAGACAATAGATTAGTTGTAATGTTATCTTATAAGTATTAATATGACTGTTAACTTTATATTACTTTACTCGTGTTATAAGTATATGTAATAAGTAAAAAAATTAGTGGAGCGTGAATTTTTTAAATTACATAAATTTTAAGAGCAATGTGATTGATACTGATTCTATTATAATACTTTTTCTCCATCCCAATTAGGGATGACAATAAAATCCGCATCTGTAAGACCCTTAATTTTAAATTGTAATTTATGTATTTTGAGGAAATTTTGTGCAGAATTTATGAGACTTTTTAGCAAATTTTATGGTATTTTGTGAGTTAAATGCCAAAAATATCTTTTTAGAGACCCGATTAAAATTATTCATCGATGAATAATTTTATTTAATTACGGTGAATCTTTTGTCGAAAAAAAAAATTTCTGAGATGCATCATTTTTCAGAAAAATTCATCTACCAAATGAATTACGGCGAGAGTAGATATTTTTCTAAAAAAAGTGGTTTGTGACGTGATGTGAGGTGACAAACGTAATGATGTTTTTTATAAAAATATCTAGATATTTGTTTAGATATTTATTATTATTATTATTATTATTATTATTATTATTATTATTATTATATGCATATGAAAGGCAAGAAGGAAAAGAAAACTTTTCCCTATTTCACGTTCTCCCTCCACCTTTCTTCTTCTTCTTCTTCTTCTCTCTCTCTCTCTCTTTGTTTGAAGAAAACAAAAAAATCAAAGTGTTGGTTTTGAAAAGAAAACAAACATAAACCTCAATTTATATACTAAATCTAAACTTTCATTCGAGAAGTGACAGAATGGAAAGTTGATCATTGCCACGCTACGGTGCTAGCTAGTGAGCTAGTTTTCGACGCAACGTCACGAACTTAAATTTTACCAGAAATAATTACGGTACCTTAATCGCGTGTTACAACTATCGTTAAGGTAAGGGCTCTTTCCAAACTTTTAGTTTGCATTTAGGACATTATTTGTGATTTTTTAGAAAAGAAATTTGATGTATTTGAGGTGCGATTTTGTGAAAAATTAATTTAATGTAATTATGTGTAATTTAGTGGAATTTAAATTGGAGGTGTAGTTTGTGGTGATTCAAATTTGGTGTGACTTATATGTTCATAATTATTATTATGAATTTTTGAGATGTGATTTATTTGTGGATTTTGTAAAAAATGAATTGATGAAATTTGGTGGTTTATGAGTAAAAATGTGGAGTTTTGAAATTGGGTGAGTTATGTTTGAATTGTTGAAATTTAATTGAGGTGTTATATGTGTGTTGTGGAATTGAATTGATCGTTGTCGGTGTGAATTGGCGATAATTAAATTTGATGATTTTGAGTTACGTAATGAGTTATTTCCAAATAAATGAGTTTGAACTGAAATTGAAATTTTACAAAAAAATTAGCGTTGTTAAAGTTGTTAAAAAGTTCAAATTTTAACTAAGTTAAAGAGTTTGAGCAAAAAGATAGATTGAAATTAAAAATAGTTAGAGTTCAAAATGTTACTATTTTAATTACTCTTTGATTGAGTTTAAAAAGAAAAAAAAAGTTTAGAGTATTTTATTAACTCAAAAATTTTGGTGCTTTAAAAGTCGAGTGTGTGTATGGGAAATTTTGACGATATTTGTTTTATTTAGTTTTAAGTAAATAATATAGATTATTTAGTTTTAAAACTTTGGTGTGTGAGAAAGATTTAATTTTGGAAATTTTGTTGTGTTTGGATTAGTTTTATTGTGAACAAGTTGTTATAAATATTCATGTCTATGTAGTTAGCTCCTTGAGTCTCGAAAAGGAATCAAGACCGTTGACACCGAGTTAGCCGTGGGGAGAATTCTGATATATTAATGTTGTTGTGGTGATTTATGGTTGAAAATTTTAGAGATTGAATATGGTGATTAATGTTTGGAAATTTTGGTGATTTATGTTAGGTGAAATTGATGTGTTCATAATTAATATTATGAATTTTTGAGTTGAAATTTATGTGTGACTTGGTGGAAAATGAATTTAATTCAATTTAGGTGTGAATGGAATTTGGAGATGTGATTTATGTGTGGTTGTGGAAATTTTAATTGGTGTGAATAAATATGTTTGAGTATGCTTTGTGTTGTGTCTGAAAAATCATTAGTGTTAAATGTGTATTAAAAATGGGGAATCTTTTAATATACTACGCCAAAAATGATATTTTACAGCGCTTTTTTAAGCCATTTACAACGTTTTTTCAAAAAATTAAACGATGTAGTATACAGCGCTGTAGTATCCAGCGCTGTAAAAAGATACAACAATGCTCTTTAAAATAAAAAAAGCGCTGTAAATCTCTTCTAAAAACGCGCTGCTTGTTGTATTAGTTTTACAGCGCTTTTTAAAAAAAACGCTGTAATAGGTGCATTCATTTATTTCAATTAGATCGCTTTCTGGGATTATATCAACAATCTCCTTCATAAATCGCAATATATAGTATCCGCAGTCCATGTTGTTAGTTTGATGAGAGAACTATAAAATAAAACATATAAGTCAATAAATATTTGTGCATTGATTGTTAATGGAATTTTAAAGGCAATATATTTCAAACCTTTATTGGAATACATGTGATTTATTTGATTTTTGCTTCGACACTAGCACCCATTTGAGCTCGGAAAACTTGCAAAGCATTATCAAATAAATGTGATTATTAACATTAACAAACACATTATATATATATATATGTATGTATGTATGTAAGAAATAAATGAATAAATGAATACAATACCTGAAGAATGCGAAGAAATATGTAGGGTTCATAGAGTTACAGTTTCGTTTAAGAAGGAACGGCGAGAATGCGCAGAAATACGAACGGTTCGTAGGACAGAGTAGGGTTCGCATTGAGAAGAGTACGTAATAATGTTCGTAGGGATAGTAACAAATATGGAGATGATTTGCAATGGAGATGGCTAACAATATTGTTCGTAGGGACAATAGGGTTCGCAATGAGAAGGATAATGAAGAGGAGAAGGACACTGAAACGTAGTGAAGTTTATGTAATAAAGAGGAAACTGAAACGATTTACCTTTTACAACGCTTTTTTAAAAGCCTTTTACAGCGCTTTTCCAAAAAACGCTCTAATAGGTCTTTTAATTATGTGAAAGTGCAAGTCATTTACAGCGCTTGTCAAAAAAAGCGCTGTAAAAGACCTTCTTATTTTTTTTAAAAGCCTTTTACAGCGCTTTTCCAAAAAGCGCTCTAATAGGTCCTTTAATTATGTGAAAACTCAAGTCTTTTACAGCGCTTTTCCAAAAAGCGCTCTAATAGGTCCTTTAATTATGTAAAAATGCAAGTCTTTTACAGCGCTTTTTTCACAGTGGTTGTCAAAAAAGCATTGTAAAAGACCTTCTTATTTTTTTTTAAAAGTCTTTTACAACACTTTTCCAAAAAGCGCTCTAATAGGTCCTTTAATTATGTGAAAACGCAAGTCTTTTACAGCGCTTTTTTTTACAGCGCTTGTCAAAAAAGCGCTGTAAAAGACCTTCTTATTTTTTTTAAAAGCCTTTTACAACGCTTTTCCAAAAAGCGCTCTAATAGGTCCTTTCCAAAAAGCCTTTTACAACGCTTTTTTTACAGCGCTTGTCAAAAAAGCGCTGTTGTATCCTCCATTATTTTTAAAATATCATACAACATCGCTTGTATTTAATAAGCGCTATAAAAGACGCGCTATAAAATGTCATTTTTGGCGTAGTGATAGCTGCATTTACTTAATGATTGTGGTGAAAAGAGTCAGAGTATGCTCATGCATTTCATAGTACATGGTGACCATGATGGGGCCATGGTGATAGTGGTGACCGTGATGGGCCACGAGATGATTCCATGTGAATTTTTGGTTCATCTTATCCTTGCGGAGATTGTCGCATCGTGCTGATCTGTGAGAGATTGCACTCTAGAATGTGCTGATCTGTGAGCGATTGCACTCTAGAAAGTTGTGTTGGTCTATGAGCGACTGCACTCTTGTATGTCGTGCTGGTCTGTGAGAGACTGCACGCTAGTAAATCGTGCTGATCCGTGAGAGATTGCACCTCGGTACTTAGTACTAGCCTGTGAGAGGCTGTACAATTATGATTTACGCCCCTCGAGGAGGGTTTTGGTTTGGAATTTCGGAATGATGCATTTTGGCATATACACATTGCATTAGGGTGATTGGCACGCAAGTCATGTTTGTTATACTTTGATGATTGTATATACATATTCGGTTGTTGTTGTGATTTGTCGTAATTGCTTTGAGGTGTGAAGTTGGGTTGATTAAGTTTTGATGTATTTATGTGTTCATAATTGATTTAATGAATATTTGATGTGTGATTGAGGTGTGAATTTGTGGAGATTAATTTGGTGTTAATTATGTGTTCATAATTGATAATATTAATGTTTGAAGTGTTGATTGATTCAGAGCCATTTTAGAATTGAAAATCTGCATTTACTCAATTGTATTCGGCTACAACAATGCAATTTGTCAAAATTCATTTTTCAACATTGTTTATGCATTTTTGGACATATGAAAACCCTTTCGAGGAGTATGTTAAGACGAAAGGTTCTTTTGAGCATTTGAAAATATAAGAATTTTGTTATGTGATGTTTGTTAATTTCAGTTGGTGACCTTTACAATTATTGTGGAAATCTATTAGGTGTCTTCCTCTTGGAATTGTATTTATTTCATTTTGGAAGATTGTATCTATGCTTAAACTATCTGATGACTTTTTCTTTAATGGGTCCATGTTCCACATTTTGATGTGATGATGACTTTTTCTTTAATGGGTCCATGTTCCACATTTTGATGTGATGTGGGGAATGTAACACACTGGCCATTCGGCGTTACCGATTGTGTTACCTCACGAGCTTCTCGCCCCCTTCCTCAAATTGGAAATCCTGACGAGTTTTTGCCTTCCGTGGGATTCGAGCCCGGTACCTAGGGGATAAGTACCGCCTCATCACAATCCCACTACCAAGTGTTTGAGCTATGTCTGATAGGTCTCATAGCCCCGTTGTATTTTTCTATTTAAATACTTTGGATTTTGTTTCAAATACTATTTCCTCTGTTTGTAAATATTGTTGACTTTTGTCGTTGTGTTACGACTTAAATATTTATCCAAAAGTATTTTCTTCTTTAGTTCTTTGTTTTTATGAATTTGTTTTAAAAAAAAAAAATACACTCGCGCTGTTAAAAATCAGGGTGTTACAGCACCCGCGGGTACCCACCCAAATCCGCTTGAGTTGGGCGAGAAAAACTCATTTTAATTGGTTGCGGGTGCAGATGCAGATTTTTCCCGATATTAAAATTCGGGGGCGAGTTTGGGGGTGGTGATATCCACCCCGCACCCGAACTCATCCCGCAAATATTATTCTTGTAATATTTAAATTATATATATATATATACATATTTAATGTATTTAAAATTTTTTAAATATTAAAAATTATAATTTTATCTCTATATTAAATATTTTTTAATTTTATTATTGTTTAATAATAATTATTTTATTATAATAAATACAATTTTTAAATTTATAATTTTATATATATGAGTGAGTGTGGATGCGAGCGGAAAACCTGAGACCCGTTGCGGACAGGGATGAGTGCTTAAATTTTACACCCGCAATGAAATGGGGTCGGGTGCGGGTTTTCCCCGATTAGTCGGGTGCAGGTGTAGAGGAGGCGAAATCCGCCCCCACCCCTAATCTCAATCGCAAATAGCAATACGTTTTTGAAAGCATGAGCCTCTTCCGTTAAGACATCGTCACCGCCAGTGATTGATTCAGCTTTGGCCACAAAAAATTGTTGAGACAAAATCCCAAATTAATATTTTAATGATTAAGACTTCTAATTATGATTCTAAGTCTTTTGGTATTTAACATGTGTATTTGAGTGTGTTAAACAAGATATGTACTAAACATTACAAAGTAGATCTTATTAAAATAAAGAAAGCTAAATCAGTAAAACGAATAACGTTCTTGACAAATTTCTAGAAAACGAAGAACGTTCTCAAAATCTGATTAGATTCCTATGTAAAAGATTAGATGCGACACCCTAAACCCCAAAATAATATATATAATAATTTATATAATATTCTTATAAGGTGTAGATAACAGATGTACAGATGCAGAAGTAAAATAGTCTATATGGCCCAACACATGAGAGTTTAGTCTGAAGTCGAACTGGGGGTGTAATGAACAACTCACATGTGTAGAAATGAAAAAGTCCAACTAGTAATAGCCGAAATTAATATGCAAAAGTGAAAAATAGGGGTGTGAATAGTCGTTTGATCCAAAATTCTTTTTTTTTTTTTTTTTTGTGTATTTCTAGAAGCCCTTAATAAATAAATAGTTTGTTTTACTTTCCTATAAACTTTCCTCCAAAATACTCATTTTAACATAATATCATCTATCTAAACATAAATAAATATAATTTTAACCAAAACTCTCATATTCAAAATAATAAATATGATTATTACTATAACATCTTTCAAAATTATCACATAAAAATACATCATCTTTATAGAATAGTCAAAATATTAAAATAAATAAAAATAGCATCAACAATTTATATTACTTAATAAATAAAAATAAATATGTGAAACTATATAAAAATAAAGAAAATCAATATTAAAATTACTAATATATCAAGATAATTATTTGTAAAATAAATATTTAAAAAATGTATGTTTATAAATAATCAAATATAATTATGTGTACACTTAACATCGGTCAAACATACCAGAAAATATCACATTAACTGCAAACACACGTATACATGTAGAGTCACCTAAAATCTTATTCTTTAAAATATTTACTCTAAAATACTATTATTTATAGAAAAATATATAAAATATATAAAATATAATATTTGTTATTTACATCACTTATTTAGTCAAATATATACAAAATTAGTGTATCATAGAAAACTTCCATATAACGAAAGTTAGTCACAAGATTTATCCACATATATTCGAAAATAGTTTTAAAATCAAATTAATTATATAAAATCCTATTTCATTAAGGAAATATTTATTATAAAATTTGGGGTGTTATATTAGATCCAATAATTGTAATCCATTCCATATCTTCATCAAAAATATACAAGGGTCAATCTAAGTAAGAATTACTCTAGAATTCTTAGGCAAAACACTTTGTTTCTTAAAATACATAATGCAATATCATTCTCCAAGTTAAACAAGTGCAAGTACAAACTGACAGACTGTAATTGACACTTTTGTTGTACTTTCAAACAGACTTGCACATCTGATTCAAGAAATGGGATCATTTCATACAAATGTCAAGATCAAAATATAAGTCAACTCATCTCAAGACAAATTTAAAGATCATTCTTTGTTGACAAGAACATTCCTATTTTCAACAAGAACATTCCTATTTTCAGCAAGAACATTCTTGCTTTATGATTGATCTTATCCACTCACTTACTCATAACAACTTGACTTTTTCCAACGACCAAATAAGCTGTCATATGCTCTCTTGAAGCCAATAAATAAAGCCCCACGACGAAGAACATATTAGAGCTCAAAGTGCCAAGCAAAACATCACTCATTCAATCTTACTCGAATCTTCTTGAGCTTCTCAATCATTCAATTCAATTCTTAGTATGATATTTGAATCGGTACTCAATGAGTTCTAAAATCTAGAATTTATTCTCAAACACGAGTTGAGCATACTCAGATTCTAACAATTTCAAAAATCATTACTTTGTAACTCAAGGCTATATTGTTGACAAAGCTTGAGTAGTTTGTAAAAATCCTTTTATGATTTAAAAGGTAGCTTGTAAAATCCTTTCTAAAATAGTGTTAGGTAACATGTGGAAATTCTTTCTAGGTAGAAAGGTAGAACTTTGTAATAGATCAAAATTGATCTGTAAAAAATGTGTGAAAACCAATAGCTTTCTTGCTTTGAGCACTAAGTGAAAAATATCACAATTGTGAGGACTGGACGTAACCCGTGTTGGGTGAACCATAATATATCCTTGTGTGATCTCTATTTCTTTATCTCTATTTACTTTTTGTCTTATAATCAAGTTTTATATTGATAAGTTAATATTGTTGTTTTCTTTCCAATAACCAAGAATGTTCTTCGTTTGTAACAAAGATCAATCTTGAGTTAAACATTTTAGTTTTGAACACGAATTTTTAAAAAGGGACAATTATAATTCAAATCTCCTTCCTTATAATTGACATTGTTACTTTACAAATATATCTTTCTTATCTCTAATTACCATGCCTAAGCCCCAACGACCACTTGAAAGGTGAACATCCTCGTTAGTTTTAGACAATTCTTAAGGGAAGGAAACCACCTTAATTGATGTGATTGGTTGTTTAATATGTTTACGCTGATTCCAAGTTCACATACTTTTTTTTTAATAATTGTTGAAAATCAATAAATTGCATATCAATAATAATGCGGGTCAGGTCTAACTAACTTATTAGTATGATTGGACCTTTAGAGCTAGACTGACCCATTTGACTGCTTTAGGGATGCAAATGTGATCTAAACTAAACAACAAATTAATTTCCATTTATTGAAAGAAAAAAAACACTAATTTCCATAACCTCAATTATATCCAATTAAAAGATAACATTAAGACACAATATTTACCCAAAAGGTAACATTAAGACACATTAACTGTTATTACCAAATTGAAATTAGATAATTCTAGAACCATGTAGAATTTCTATGTAAGAATCTAAAAATATTTTAATTATAGAAAAATGTAGGAAGTATCTATTAGTGGATATTAATTAGGAAACTCCTAGAAATGTGTCTAGAGTTATCTATTTGTACCTATAAATACCCCATTGTACTTGACATTAAGTATCAAGCAAATTGTGAGTTTTCTATTAAAATACTATCTTTTCTCTATAAAGTGGCATCGGAGCTTGATTGTTAGAGTTGAGAAATGGCGAATCGTGATTACACTACTTTTCACTTTTCTCTTCTAGAAAAAGAGAATTACGAAAAATGACGCATTTGTATAAACTCATTGCTTGGCTCTCAAGGTGTATGAGTGATTGTTGAAAAAGGCTATGATGAGCCACAAGATGAAAAGGGATTGTCTCAAGTTGAGAAAGACATTTTGGAAAAGACAAGGAAAAATGATCAACAAGCTCTTACTCTCATTCATCTGTCTATGTTTGGACGATTCTATGTTTGAGAAGGTTGTCAATGCTACGAATTCAAAGGAAGCTTGGAAGATTTTAGAGAAATCACTCCAAGGCATTGACAAAGTAAAGAAGATAAGACTTCAATCTCTAAGGGGAGATTTTTAAGTTTTGAAGACAAAGGATTATGAATCAATTTCAAATTATTTCTCAAGGGTGAAGACAATTGTTAATCAAATGAAGATATATTGAGACAAGATAGAATATGTTCGTGTAGCGGAGAGAATTCTTCGTTCCTTGACTCATAAGTTCGATTATGTGGTGTGTGTTATTGAGAAATCAAAAGATCTTGACTAAATATCCATTGAGGAATTAGAAGGTTAATTGCAAGCCTGAGAAGAAAGAATGAAGAAAAGACAATATGAGCCATTAGAGCAAGTTCTCAAGATCAAAGCTTCGTTAAAGGATGATAGAGGATTCAATAGTCAAAACAGACGTGGGAACAAGGAAGAGGACGTGGTCATGACCAAGGAGGAAGAGGTTTCAATGGCGAATCAAACTACGAAGAAAGAAGTCACTCATCACCAAGAATTCTTGGAAGAGGTTATGGATATCATCGAAGTGATAAGAGGTGTGACAAATCTAAAGTTGAATGTTATAACTATCATGCATTTGGTCATTTTTCTTGGGAATGTCGTAACCATATGTTAATAGTTCATGGTACTTGGACAATGGTTCAAGTAACCATATGTGTGGATGCAAAGAGATATTTGTGGAGCTTGATAAAAAGATGAATGGAAATGTTTCCTTTGGAGACTCATAAAAAGTGAAAATTGAAGGAAAGTGTACGATTCTAATCTCTTATAAAAATGAGAGCCATAAGTTGATTAGTGATGTATATTATGTGCTTAAATTAAATAGTAATACTTTGAGTTTGGGCCAACTTCTTGAAAAATGATATGAAATTCTCATAAAAAATAAACATATTTGGCTTAGATATCAAAATAAGAATTTAATCACTAAGGTTCTTATGTCGAAAAAATATAATGTTTATTTTGAAGCTAAAAACTATTGAAGCAAATTGTTTGAAGATGAGTGTCCAAGATGAAGCATGGCGTTGGCATATGAGGTATGGTTACTTGAACTTTGGTGCACTTAAAAGTATAGGAGAAAATAATATGTTGAAAAGGATGCCCTCAATCAATCATCCAAATCAATTATGTGAAAGGTTGACTTTTTGTCAAGCAAGCTAGAAAAAGTTTCCCTAAAGAAGCCACATCAAGAGCAACTAAACTACTACAACTTGTGAATACAAACTTGTATGGATCAATCAATCAATCTTCATTTGGTAAGAGTAAATATTTCATTCTCTTTATTAATGATTTAAGTAGAAAATTTTGAATTTATTTCTTAAAGAAAATCAGAAGTTTTTGTTGCTTTCAAGAACTCTAAAGCACTTGTAGAAAAGGAAAGTGATCATGAAATCAAAGCTTTGATATCTAATCGAATAGGTGAATTCAATTCGAAGGAGTTCAATGAATTATGTGCAACTCATAGAATTCGTCGTCTGTTGACAATTCCAAGATCTCAACAACAACATAGAGTAGTCGCGAGAAAAAATAGAACTATTTTGAACATGGAAAAATGCATGTTAAAATCCAAAAGGATGCCAAAAGAGTTTTTGGATGAAGTAGTTTCTTGTGCAGTCTATTTGGATAATCGCTCTTTGACTTCAAATGTCAAAGATCAAACCCCCTAAAGAAGTATGGAATCGGATGATGCCTAGTGTTAATCACTTATGTGTCTTTGGGAGCATAGTGTATGCACATGTGCCACAAGAAGAAATATCAAAACTTGATGATCGAAGCATCAAACATATGTTTGTTGGCTATGACCCGCGTTTTAAAGGTTATAAGTTGTACAACCTTTGCAACAATAAGGTAATGGTGAATCGTGATGTTGAATTTGATGAAGATGCTACATGGAATTGGGAAGGTCAAGAAAAAACAAACTTTAATTTCCATCGATATTTTGAAGAAAATCAAGAGGCTACAACACCAGTTCAAGATGCAACTTCACCTTCTTCACCTCCTCATTCACCTACTTCTCTAGATGAAAGTTCAAGTGAAATACCAAGTAAGATGAAATATATAGAAGACATTTATGAAAGGTCAACTAAAATTACTCTTGACCTTGAAGAGTTGTATTATCTCTAGATAGATAGTGAGCCATTAAATTATGGCGAAGCAGCGAAAGATAAAAGATGGGGACAAGCCATAGATGACGAGATCAAATCAATTGTGAAGAACAACATTTAGAATTTAGCAGCTCTACCAAAAGGCCATGAAGCAATTGGAGTTAAATGGGTGTACAAGGCTAAAAAGAATGCTAATGGAGAAATTGAAAAATAGAAAGCAATACTTGTTGTCAAACTACAAACAAAAACATGGAGTTGACTAGGAAAACTTTTTTGCATCACTTGCTCGCATAGACACTATTCATTTGCTAATCTCTGTATTAACTCAAAATAAATGGAAACTTTATTAACTTGATATAAAATCGACATTTCTAAATGGCTACCTTGAAGAATAGGTCTATGTTGAGTAGTCAATAGGGTTCGCGCTTGAAGGACATGAAGATAAAATTCTGAGATTGAGGAGAGCATTATATGGATTAAAGCAAGCACCAAGAGCATTAAATAGTTGCATCGACAAATACTTCCAAGACAATGGGTTTTCTTGTTGTCTTAAATGAATATGCTCTTTATGTTAAAGTTCATATAATGAAGATATTTTGATTTTGTGTCTCTATGTGGATGATCTTATATTCACTAGGAACAATCCAAGTTTATTTGAAGAGTTCAAAAAGGCCCTGGCGTTTGAGTTCGAGATGACTGGTATTGGGCTCATGTCATACTACTTAGGCCTAGAAGTTAAGCAATTAGAATAAAGTATATTTATTTCTCAAGAAAACTATGCAAATGAAGTTTTGAAGAAATTTAAAATGTTTAATTACAATTCGGTGAACACACAAATAAAGTGCGGATTAAAGTTGTCAAAGTTTGAAGATGGACAAAAGAATGACCCTTCTTTTATCAAAAGCCTCATTGGAAGACTAAGATACTTAACATGTACAAGGCTTGATATTCTATAGGCAGATACTCCGCTACCTTAAAGATACGCTTGATTATGGATTATTTTACTCTTCTTCTAATGATTTTAAACTCTTTAGATTATGTGATAGCAACTTTGTGAAAGATATTGATGAAAGAAAGAATATTAGTAACTTTATATTTTTTTATGGGGGACTGTATTTTTTCGTGAGGCTAAATGAAATAACATATTGTCACACTTTCAACATGTGAGTCACAGTATGTAGCAGGAACATCTTATATTTGTCATGTCATTTAGCTAAGGAGATTATTGAAGGAACTTCATATGCCAAAAAAAGAAGCTACTAATATTTGTATAGACAACAAGTCTGCACAAGCACTTGCAAAAAATCTAGTGTTTCATGATTGCAATAAGCACATAGACACAAAGTACCATTTCATTAAAAAATGCATTGCCAAGAAAAAAATTGAGCTTAAATATGTGAAGACTCAAGATCAAGTTGCAGATATTTTTACAAAGCCGTTAAAATTTGAAGATTTTTAAAGGCTAAGAGTAAGACTTTGAATGAAGAAGAAAATTTTAAATTAGGAAGGAACAATATTAATACTAATTTGAAATTAGATAAATTTAAAACCATGTAGAATTTATATGTAAAAATTTAAAAGTATTTTAATCATATAAAAGTGTGTAGGTATTAATTAGGAGATTCTTAAAAATGTATTTAAAATTATCTATTTGTACTTATAAATATCTCATTACAATTGACATTAAATATTAAACAAATTATAAATTTTCTATTAAAAATATTTTCATTTCACTAATAGTTAGGAACATGTTGAAGGTTTTATTACAAATTCAAAAGTCATATGTTAAAGTTGCTTGTGTTAAAAAGGATATAATCTTATTAACAAGATTACAAAATTCTAATGTTCTTTTTAATATAATAACAAATCAGAATGATAATTCGGTAAAAAAAAAAAAAACTCAAATGATTCCCATCAACTCGTACGAACAGTAATGGAACTTCCCCGTCTAGTTTCCATAACCACGTCATCAAAACCCAGCAACCTACAACTAACACCGTTAACTGCCGTTACTCTCACCGGTTTTCCCTGAACCGTATAAACGGTTCGTCTACACGGCGCGAACCACTTATTCTGCATAAACCGGTTTTTTCTCCACGGTGGAATCGAAAGCGCTCTACTCCTAAAGCACTTCTTTGCCGCATCGCAAACAATCAAAACGGTGCGTTTCAGCTCCTTCTCACCTCCGACGAAAACATCGGGAGCGGAGCTCAAAACCTCTGAGAACTGCGGCGTCGGTCTAGCAATCTCGAATTGAGCACGAAATTCGAGGTCCACAAAATACCGCCACGTAGCGGATCCAATTTTCACCACGTCAATAAACTCGTGGTTACTGGCGGTTGCACCGCCGACGGAGGAAATGTCCCACGCGGTAACGCAAACCGCCGCGTCGTGTCCTTTCTCTCTCAGAAACGCCGCCACGCTTCGCCGGAAAATCGAAACGTTTCGCTCTTTCAAAAACGAGAAGTTTTCGAAAGCCTCCGTAACGTGCTCGAGAAGCACGTTCCTGTAAGAGTCAGCATTTTTCATGAACACAGCGTTTAAACGTTTCAAATCAGACGAGTCGGCGAATGAGTCAACTCGGTCGGAGTCTAACTCGTTAGGTTCCGAATCATCATCATCATTACCGTTGGTGTGTTCTTCGAGGAAGCTATGCACGAGGTCAGATAGGGAGAGGGAGTCGCCGTCGCTATCACTGGAATAAACACTTCCCGTGTTAAAGGATGTGAAGATGCCAGTGACTCGTTTATTTCTAGAGATAATTGGCATGATATGGAGAAATTTGAAAAGAGGAATAATGAAGAAATGGTGAGAGATTGTGTTATGGGAGAGAGAATGGTGGTGGTTTTGAAGGGAAATGAAAGTGTGGGAATATGGTGGAGAATATTCGTGGAAAAGTGATTAGTGGTTATTTCACCGTGTCTTCATTATTATTTTTGACGAATCTGTTATTGCAGATGAGTTTCAAAAACTAATCTGTTATGCAAGATGCTTGGCATATCCGGGATAAAAAGTATAAACTCGGTCACTATTCGGGTCGGGTATTTGCTTTAACAGAATTCGGAGGGGATATTATTTTACGAAATTGTAAAAGAAAGGTTCATGGTTTCAAATTTTTTTATTTTTTAAAATGATTACACTAACTACAACAAAAATTAAGAATGATATCTTTGAACATTATTCATTAAAAATTAATCTAGTTTATATTAAGATTATTTTAAGTTTAATTCTGTCAACGTTGAATTATATTTTTTAAACTTTTCTATGATAAATACAAGTCTTTCAGTAATAAATACACTTATTTCAATATAAAATATTCTTTCTATATATGACATAACTTTATCATTTAATATTAGTTTTCAATAAAATATCATTTATTTAAACCAATAAATGTGTTTATTTGAATTCTTTTATAAATGTTTTAAATTTGACATAATATACATTTAGAATAAATACAATTTTTTTTTTAATGTTACCTCAATGAAATGGTTGAAACATATATCATGGTTGATTCTTTTAGGGTAAGATATACGAAATTGGAAAGAAAACTTAAATTAAATAATTTTATTCTAAAGCATTTCTTTGTATTAGACTAAAACAAAATTCTTTATATTCCTTTATATACCAAAATAAGTAAAATATTTTATGTAGTCACTTGATTTAATTTTAAATAACAATTCAATCATTTATATTCATAACTCCCATAAAGGATTTAATCCATGTTTTTTTTATTAAGAATTACTTGAGAGTAAATTGGTTGTAAGTGGTTGGCAGCCATGTGGAGATATCTGAAGAAGTATCGATTGAATGCTTCAAGGGTCGAATTTTCTCATATATTGACTGAAATATAATTTTTTGTAGTTTACTCTAATTCCAATTTGTACCATTGGTATAGCTCAATACAAAATACTCAATTTATCCAGGTGAAATGACTTGAGGTGTTGAGTCAACAAACTTTCCACAACTTGGTATCTATTGATCCTTCTAAAATTTTAATAACCATCACAAATAATCCATTGCACATTATTTTTGGTATTGAGCCACACTTTACAAATATTTCTCCAAGTATTAGAAGCAATGTTGTGTTATTGGATAAGAGGGATGTTCATAATACCACAATTGTACTTGGCTTGAGATAGTTGAACCTATAATATGTCTTTGTCTGAAACCAATTTTCGGACAAGTTTGGTCATATATGCTTGATTAAGGACTTTTAGATTCTTGAAGCCAAGTCCACCGTCTAGCTTTGACTTTCAAATTATTTCCCAAGAGATCAAATGTCAAGTTCTATGTTCAATTGTATTACCTCAGATGAAGTTGCGACATGATGTCTCAACTTCGTCACAAATAGAACTAAGAATTGACATGGTTTACACCACATAAGTATGAATGCTAGATATATAGAGATGATTGAGGAAGAATGACTCTACCTCTAAATGAAAGAGAGTTAGTTTTCTAATTTGTATGTTTAGATCTCATTCTATCCAACATAAAGAAGAATGAATCTTTTGAAACTCATTGATGGATTAGAGGAACACCAAGGTTTGTCGTTAGGTAAATCCTCAAACTTTGACTTAAAGAAGTTGTTTCCCTAGTTGACATATGTTTAGAGAGAAAAAACCTTGAATTTCTGCATGTTGACCATTTGGCTAGAATTGTGACAAAAGGCCACCAAAATGGATTAAATGAGTTGATATCAACCTCATAAACCAAAATAATATATGTGCGATGGACATGTGTGAGAGGTGTTGAGGCAAAAACCTTTTTGATGTATGTTTTAATGACAACAAACCTTATGGAATAAATAATTAAGTTTTATGGATGATGGTCTACTAATGATTGCACTTGAGTTTTGTTTAAAGAGCATGAATTGCATAAGTGAACAAGCAAGAAGCTATTCACTTCATCAAAGTGCATAAGTATCCACTCAATAATGAAATAATCTCAAAAGAAATGTATTATATATCAATCATTCAAGAGAATGATTATTACATCTTTATGATAGTATCTTCATTAAGAAGATGATCAAATACATTCACACAACAATCAATGATCACACTATGTTATAAATCAGAAGCAAAATCATTTGAATGAAGCAAGATCAAATATGAGAAATGAAGAATGTTCTGGTTATTAAATAGAAAAACCAAAGAACATTCTTGACATCATTATGAAAAACGAAGGTAATTCTGGACAGCAGTTTGAAAAATGAAGATCATTCTGGACAACAGTCTAAAAAATGAAGAATATTCTGGTTTTGACAACATTAATCCAAGAACATTCTGGTTAATAAAGAACAGAGTCTCCTTTAATTCAAGATCGATTTGGGCTACAAAAATACATCAATCAACATTGCAAATCACCAATATTCATTACAAAGGAACATAATTATATACTAAAGATCATTTTGGATATATTCTTTCCACAAGATCAACAAAAAGCAAAGCAATGCATCAACAATAAAAAGCAAGACTAATCTCCCAAGTTGATGGCTAAAGTAAGCAAGTACAAAATGGAAAGAAATGATAAAGTCACTTCATCACTGACACACAGACATAACAGAAAAGCTTGGCATGCAACAATTGTCAGAATTTTCAAAATCCAGCAATAACTCAACATAAACGAAGAATGTTCTATGTTTTCACAGCTTTAATCCAAGAATGTTGGGGTTTACAAAGACAAAAGTCTGTTGTAATTTAAGATTGATATGAGCTACAAAATTACATCTATCTACACTACAAAACTTCAATATTCATTACAGAGAAATTTAATGATCTTCACAAGATCGTTTTGGATAGATTTGTTCAAAGAGGATCAACAAAGGCAAAACAAAATATCAAGATCAATATCAAAATTGATGAGCTATGAGCAAGGACAACAATGACAACAAGGACACTGCTGATGCACCTTTTTGCAGAAAGCACATCATATTTCTAATACAAATGACTAACACATAACAACTGTCAAAATTCAACACTCATACAAAACAAAAATGAAGAATGTTCTTGTTTTTACAAAAGAAATTCTGGTTTTAATTCTCTTTTAAGACATAATTAAAACATATAATTTTCCACAATATAAACCACATATTAAAGAGTATCAAGACTGCTCAAATCAATGGTGAAGTCCAGATCTCGAACTGAATGTCCAAAGGAGAAAAACAACCTCAAGATTCATCTCCAAATCGATAAGTTGTGAGCAAGGACACAAGTACATTGTACTTACAATATTCTGTAGAAAGTTCTACATAAACCTGACTTAAAACAGTGCCAACTCATTCACTCAGTCATTCACATTTTCCATGAGACCCAAAAGCAAGAACGTTCTTCGTTTGTCAAGAACGTTGATCATAGCATTTGGGCACAAGTTTTTAGGTTTTTAATTTGGTATTTTAAAAGCTCTTTATAGCTTAGATTAATATTTTTAGATTGTTTCTAAACTTTAGGTCGAATTTGAATTATAATTTTATTATTTGTATTTTAATTTTATTATTTCCATTTTGACTCTTTCTCGTTGTGTAGGTCATAACTTGAGCTCTGGATATCGAATTGACACATATAAGCAGGCGTTGGAAAGATAAAAATTTGAGCTACAACTTCTGTGTTGGAAGGAAAGAACAATTCCGAACTTTACTGGGCCGAAATTGGCAATTTCGTAATATGATTTTTTGTAATAATTTTAATTAGTGGGCCACTTGTTTTTAAACCCTAAACCCTAAAGTCCAATATATTGGCAGTTTTGTTTCTTTTCTAAAGATAGAAACATTAGAATTCAAATTGCTACAAGAAATAAATAGTGTTATTTTAATTTCATTAAAGGCTAATTTTATAATATTAATCCACGAGTTCAGAGTTTCATCAACACCTTGAGATTCAGGTTACACTGTCAATTTCTGTTCATGATTCTATTCTGTTTATTTGATTATATTGATATTTTGATTGCATAAATTGAATTTCAATAGGATTGATTAAATTTATTTGATAGAATTTGGTTTCGGTTTCTAATTTAATTGAATTATAATTTTGCAACGCTTGATCATTAATTGTAATATTTTGATGATTGTGATGCTTAATCCAATCAAAGAAACCAAATTCACATAGGATTGATTACGCTTGTTTGATCAATTTTATAGTCAAATAAATTAGAAATTAAACTCATTGATAGAATCTGTGATAGGTCTGAAACTCGAATAAGTGGATTAATCGTTTTGCTCATCTGTAAAATAAAAAATTCTAAAAAACCCCCTTTTTAATTTCAATTTTCAATTCAGTTATTATTATTATTATATCAGAAATCCTTGTGAAACGATTTGAGTTATTACCTCTATTTTCATTTTATCAATTGTATATGACCCGTGTGCGACAGCGGATCAAATTGGCGCCGTTGTCGGGGACTCTCTGATAATAATATTAACCCTATTTTTAGGCAATTGTCTTGGATTGCTCCGAAATTTCACCAGAAAATCAGAAAAAATTCAAGGAACAGGACTCTGTATAAGTTGCTTATACAGAAACGATGGTCAAAATCCCAAATTCCTTCATTTAGACCCTTTTGTTTTTTTTTTAATTTTTTTAATTTTTCATATTCTCCAAAATTTCAAAAAAAAATTGCGTTGCCTTTATTTGATTTTTAGAAATTTTTGGTGGTATTTTTATATTTTTTGGATTTTATTTGATACGGTTTTTTATTTTTCACTTCAATTTTAGCATTCAAGACATTGTTGAAATTTTCAGAATTGTTATTTTGTATTGCATTGTTATGATGATGCATGACTAGGGCTAGTTCTGCGAATCTTCATTCTCTTGAACCTGAAATAGATAGGACATTTCATTTACGTCGTAGACTTAATAGAGCTACTAGTGTTAACGAGTTAGAGTCAGATACTGAAATTGATAACTTGTTGCAAAATATGGCTGATGCGAATAATAGAACCTTAAGACAACTTGTTGTACCTAATGTCAATTATAATGCATTATGTATTGACATATCCTGAAGTTACTGTACCATTTGAACTTAAATCTGGTTTAATACACTTGCTTCCAAAGTTTAATGGTCTTGCAGGTGAGGATCCCCACAAACACTTGAAGGAATTCCATATTGTGTGTTCTACCATGAAGCCTCAAGGAGTTACAGAAGACCATATTAAGCTAAGAGCCTTCCCATTTTCACTCCAAGATGTTCCATGGACTGGTTATACTACCTTCAACCAGGTTCTGTTACAAGTTGGAATGATCTCAAGATATTGTTTCTAGAAATATTATTCCCTACCTCAAGAGCTGCTTCAATTAGAAAAGAAATATGTGGTATCAGGCAGATTGACAGGGAATCATTACATGAGTATTGGGAGAGATTTAAGAAATTAGTGTCAAGCTGTCCTCATCACCAAATTTCTGAATAATTTCTCATCCAATATTTTTATGAAGGCTTGCTATCTATGGATAGAAACATTTTGGATGCTGTTAGTGGGGGAGCACTTGTCGATAAGACTCCAAAAGCGGCAAGGGCTTTGATTGAGAACATGTCCATTAATTCTCAGCAGTTTATGACAAGAAGCAATTCAATAGTGTTGACAAAGGCTGTGAATGAAATTCAAGCTTCTTCCCACAAGAATTTAGAAGGAAAACTTGATGAGCTTACATCTCTAGTAAAAAAATTGGCAATAGGTGAAACCCAAGAAGTTGTCTGTGGTATTTGCACTTCTCCAGAGCATTCTTCATATTCATGTCCTACATTGCAAGAAGACCCAATTGTTGATACTCCTCAAGCATATGCAGCAAATATATACAATCCTCAAGCCAGCTATGATCTATAATCTAACAGGTACAATCCTGGTTGGAGAAACCATCCCAACTTGAGATGGGGGAATTCATCTGCACAACATCAACCTAGGCAACAACAACAAAATATTCCTCAACAGCAAAACACTGCACCTTCATTAAAGGACCTTGTTAAATAGATGGCTGCCCAGAATCTCCAATTTCAACAACGAACAGATTCCACCATTCAAAATTTGGAAACAAAGATTGGTCAGCTAGACACTTCAATCAATCAATTACAGACTCAAGGGTCAAACAAATTGCCTGCATAGTCAGTAGTAAATCCAAATGCTCCCAATGTCAGTTCAATTACATTGAGGTCTGTGAAAGGTGTTGAAATACCAAAGGTACCTGAAACTTTAGAAAAAAATAACAAGGTTGTCGAGGATACTTCGATATCTGAAACTGTTGATGTTGAGCAAAATATACCACTTCCTTTTCCTCAAGTGATGACTAAGAAAATGGACGAGGCAGATAGGGACAACGAGATCTTGGATACATTTAGGAAGGTGGAAGTGAATATTCCCCTTCTTGAAGCAATTAAACAGATTCCAAGATATGCAAAATTTCTAAAAGATTTGCGCACACACAAGAGAATGTTAAAAGGTAATGAAAGAGTAAACATGGGGCGAAATGTTTCAGCCCTCATTCAGCCCATGCCTCAGAAATGCAAAGATCCAGGAACTTTTTCCATTCCATGTACCATAGGCAATAGTCAATTTGAAAATGCTATGTTAGATTTAGGAGCTTCCATTAATGTTATGCCTACATCTATTTTTAACTCTCTTTCTCTTGGACCTTTACAAAGTACAGGTGTTACCATTCAATTGGTGAACAGGAGCAATACTCGTCCCGCTGGACTTGTGGAGGATGTACTTGTTCGAGTTAATGAATTGATATTTCTTGCAGATTTTTAAATTTTAGGCAGATCATTCTTGATAACTGCTAGAACAAAAATTGATGTGCATGCTGGAACTCTATCCATGGAATTAGGTGATAGCATTGTAAAATTTAACATCTTTGATGCTATGAAACATCCCGTGGAAGAGCATTCTATTTTTCAAATTGAATTGCTTGCTGATTTGGTTGATGACACTTACTCAGATATGTTTGCCACTAATTTTCCTCCATTGTCTGGTTTTGGTGATACTTATACTTGTGAACTTTGTACAGGTACTCAATTGTGCTCTGTATGTGCTGAGATCGAAGCTGCCTTGAAAGTTGATCATTGTACTAATATTGATATTTCTACTAACATAATTGATTTGGCAGACTTAGCTTCGGCACTGGTGTTGTACCTTCCATTGAACAACCACCAACTATAGAGCTTAAACCACTTCCCGAACATTTGAAATATGCTTATTTAGAAGGAAATGGCAAGTTACCTGCGATTATTTCAGCCAAACTTGAAGATGAACAGGAACAGAAGCTGTTGCAGATTTTGAGAAAACATAGGAAGGCAATATGATGGACCTTGGCTGATATTCCTGGTATTAGCCCATCCATGTGTATGCATAGGATACTACTAGAGGACGGGGTAAAATCACTCAGGCAGCCCCAAAGGCGACTTAACCCATTAATTTTGGATGTTGTAAAAAAAGAAGTGACCAAGCTCTTGCAAACAGGCATTATATACCCCATCTCTGATAGTCAATGGGTGAGTTCGATGCAGGTAGTCCCAAAGAAAACGGGACTCACAATGGTTAAAAATGAAAATAATGAATTTATTCCCACACGAGTGCAGAACAGCTGGAGAGTATGCATCGATTACAGGAGACTAAATCAGTCAACTAGAAAAGATCATTTTCCTTTACCATTCATTGATCAAATGCTTGAGCGTTTGGCTGGTAAGTCACATTATTGTTTTTTTGATGATTTTTCTGGTTATTTTCAGATCCATGTTGCACCAGAGGACCAAGAAAAGACTACATTCACTTGTCCTTTTGGCACATTTGCCTACAGGAGGATGCCCTTTGGCCTATGCAATGCTCCTGGCGCTTTCCAACGTTGCATGATTAGTATTTTATCTGACTTGATAGAAAATTGTATTGAAGTTTTCATGAATGATTTTACTGTGTATGGTTCCTCATTTGATGCATGCTTGAACAATTTAGATAGAGTTTTGCATAGATGTATTAAAACTAACTTTGTGTTGAATTACGAAAAATGCCATTTTATGGTTGAACAGGGCATAGTTTTGGGACATGTTATCTCTAAAAATGGGATTAAAGTGGATCCTACCAAAATTAATGTGATTTCTAATTTGTCTTATCAATCTTGCATCCGCGAGATTCGTTCTTTTCTAGGCCATGCAGTTTTTACAGGTGATTTATCAAGGATTTCAACAAGATATCTCTTCCACTGTCGAATTTGCTGCAATAAGATGTCAGTTTCACTTTGATGATAAATGCAAGAAGGCGTTTGATTTCTTAAAGGCAGCACTAACCTCTACTCCCATAATTCAGCCACCCAATTAGACCCTCCCTTTTGAAATTATGTGTGATGCATCTAACTATGCAGTGGGAGCAGTCCTTGCACAAAGGGTTGGTAAGGCTGCCCATGTTATTTATTATGCTTCTAGAACTTTAGATTCTGTACAGGATAATTATACTACCACTGAAAATGAACTTTTATCTATTGTTTTTGCACTTGATAAGTTTAGATCATATTTGTTAGGTTCGAAGGTAATTGTTTTTACTGACCATGCAGCTTTGAAGTTCTTGTTGAAGAAACCAGAAGCGAAACCAAGATTGATCCGGTGGATGTTGTTACTCCAAGAATTTGATTTAGAGATTAAAGATAAGAGTGGAGCTGAAAATTTGGTGGCAGATCATTTGAGCATAATATCAATGGATGAGGACCCCATCCCTATTCAAGATGACTTCCCTGATGAGCAACTGTTACAGTTGCGTGAGGTGACTCCTTGGTTTGCTGATTTAGTTAATTATCTAGTTGTTGGAGTCTTTCCTGTAGATGCATCCCGAACACGAACACACAAACTTAAAAGTGATTTCAAATACTATGTGTGGGATGATCCATATCTGTGGAAATTCTGTAGTGACAAGGTGATTAGGCGATGTGTTTCCCACCATGAGGCTCAATCTATTCTTCATTTTTGTCATGCCTTTCCAACTGGAGGACATTTTGGTCCTCAACGGACAACAAGAAAAGTCTTAGACTCGGGTTTCTTTTGGCCCACTTTATTTAAAGATGCTTTTGAGACTTACAAAACTTTGAACAGTGCCAAATAGCAGGAACAAAAATCACTCGTAGGAGTGAGATGCCTCAACAACCTATGCTTTTCTGTGAAGTATTTGATGTGTGGGGCATTGACTTTATGGGCTGTATCTTTTGGTTATGTCTATATTTTACTAGCGGTTGATTATGTTTCAAAGTGGATAGAAGCAATACTCACTAGGACTAATGATTCTAAAGTTGTTGCAGGTTTTATCAGATCAAATATTTTTTTGCAGGTTCGGAATACCCCCGAGCCATCATAAGTGATCAAGGCACTCATTTTTGCAACCGCACCATGGATGCTTTGCTTCGGAAGTATGGGGTTGTGCATAGAGTTTCTACACCTTATCATCCCCAGACTAATGGGCAAGCTGAAGTCTCAAATAGGGAAATCAAATAGATCTTAGAAAAGATGGTGCAGCCAAACAGGAAAGATTGGAGCCACCGACTTGAAGAAGCTCTTTGGGCTCATAGAACAGCCTACAAAACACCAATAGTAATGTCCCCTTATGGACTTGTGTTTGGTAAGGCATGCCACCTCCCAGTAGAAATAGAGCACCGTCGAATTTGCAAGATATCTCTTCCACTGTTGAATTTGCTGCAATAAGATGTCAGTTTCACCTTTGATGATAAATGCAAGAAGGCGTTTGATTTCTTAAAGGCATCACTAACCTCTACTCCCATAATTCAGCCACCCAATTGGACCATCCCTTTTGAAATTATGTGTGATGCATCTAACTATGCCGTGGGAACAGTCCTTGCACAAAGGGTTGGTAAGGCTGCCCATGTTATTTATTATGCTTCTAGAACTTTAGATTATGTACAAGCTAATTATACTACCACTGAAAATGAACTTTTATCTATTGTTTTTGTACTTGATAAGTTTAGCTAATTATACTACCACTGAATACATTTTTCCATCCTTTTTTTTTCTTGTGTGTTATCTCACTCATGATTGCTAGTTACGCCCGAATTTGACTTGACTCTTGTCCGCATGCATATATTGAAATGATCTAGGCATTTGTTTCTAATTAAGCTACCAACCAAATAAGCCTACCCTACAATTATCCATTTGTTTAAGCCCCTTTGAGCCTAATTACCCAATTTTTTTTTGTTATATAGCTCATTACAAGCCAAAAAGTGAAAAACAATGAATAGCCTCAATCTTGGGGGATAAAGGAGTCTTTCCTTACATAAATTTGGGGTGCTCAACTTGTTTGAGAGTGATGA
>JBBPBT010000720.1:4793177-4822496 GCA_037974875.1 Cicer bijugum | reverse complement strand
TTTTTTAGTTAAAGTGCTTAGAAAATTTAGAAAGAAATTTTTTTTGGAAAAAAATGTAAATTTAAATTATAAATGTAATTTTTTTAGTTAAATTTTACTTATTTTTTCAGTCAAAATTTAAATTATTAAGAACTTTTTCACTTCAAAATCGAAGAGTAAACAAAAGAAAAAATAATAATAAACGTATAACGATTCAAATCAAAATCACGTAAATGTGATTATAAGATTCAGATAAAAAAGTTTGACAATTAATTTTTTTAAAAATTTTATTTATTTATTTAGTCATTTATTTATTTATTTTAAATAACATAAATGTTAATCTAATGATACAAACACATTTATTGGATGCACAAGATTGATTAAGAACTAAAATAGATTAGAATAAGTCAAATGATGACAAAAATGACATAAATGTTATTTTAATGACACAAACGCGTGTATTTGATGTGTTAACAATGATAATCTAACATAAACATAGAAGAAGAAAAGGAGAAAAGAAGGTACCCTTGGCTAGGGTTTCATAAACAAATGAACGAAACTTAAGTTAATTGAGTTACAACGAGTAGAAATACAAGAGAATAGAAATATCTAAAATACCCTTATTACTAATATATAATAATATTATCTAACATTTCCCCTCAAACTCATGATTCATTAACATCGAGCATCGAGAGTTTGTCAACTAAAAAATGAAAACGTTTGATGGAGTACATCTTTGTGAACAAATCAACAATCTGTAAAGAAGAAGAAGAGACAAGCGGTAGAGTAATGGTTCCATGCTGAAGATGATGATGAGTAAGATGACAATCAATTTCAATGTGTTTGGTACGTTCATGAAAGACCGAGTTATGAGCAATTTGAATAGTACTCTTGTTATCGCAGTGCATCAGAGTTGGCTCAGAAAGAGAGATACTCATATTAGACAAAAGTTAATTCAACCAAATTATTTCAGCAGACGTGATGCCATAACATGGTACTCAACTTCTGTAGAAGAGCGAGAGACAATGTCATGTTTCTTACTCTTCCATGAAATAAGAGAGTTTCAACGAAAGATACAAAATTTTGTGATGAAATTATGATATATGGTGTCACCAGCCCAATTAACATCAGAATAAACACGTAACTCTAATGCGGATGACAATAGAAATAAAAGGCTTTGAAATTGAGTTCCTAGAAGATAACGAAGAATATTTAGAATTGTTGCCCAATGTACTATAGTGGAAGAGACAAAAAGTAGACTAACAACATAAGCAATGGGAGCTCTGGTAATCGTAAGATACAATAAGCTGTCAACCAAAGTACGATACAAAGTGGGATTTGGTAAAGGAACATCATTCGATGGAGCATATTTCACATTCAACTTAAGAGGAGTATTTGTTGCTCTAGTATCAAAAAGATGAGTCTCGTCAAGAATGTTGGCAATATACTTGGATTAAGAAAGAAGGCAGCCTCTAGGAGAGTATGCAACTTCATTCTCCAAGAAACAACAAAGAGTTCCCAAGTCCTTCATCTCAAACTGTTTAGCTAAATGCAATTTCAACTCATTGACTCCACTAACATCATCACCTGTAATAATCATATCATCAACATACAGAGAAAGTATAATGCAACCATAAGTGGTAAACCTTATAAACAATGCATAATCATGTTTACTAGAGCAGAAACTAAGAGAAGTGATCACAGTAGAGGATTTCTCAATCCAAGCTCGATGAGCCTGTTTAAGACCATATATAGCCTTTTTTAACTTACATACTTCCCCTTCATTATGAGAAACTCCTTGTGGAGGGACCATATAAACTTCTTCATGAAGCTCACCATTTAAAAAAGCATTTTTGACATCCATTTGGGAAATATGTCATTGACGAATAAATGCAACTGCAATAAGAATAAGAATAGTGGTCATCTTGGCTACAAGAGTAAAAGTTTCTTCATAATCCATACCATATTATTAGAGAATCCCTTAGCAACAAGACGTGCTTTGTAGCGCTCAACTGACCCATCAGATTTAGTTTTGATCTTGTATACCCAACGAGACCCAATAACACGTTTTCCAGGAGGAAGAGGTACTAATTCCCAAGTATCGGTTTTGTGCAATGCAGAGAGTTCTTCTGCTATAGCATGCTGCCAAAGAGGATAAAAAACAACCTCTTTATAGAAAGATGGCTTAGACAAACTGTGGATAGAGGTTAAGAAAGAAGAAAACAAAGTTGAGTAAGTGGAATAGACAAAGTCAGGTAACTGTGTAGACTTATGTTGGCGAGAGGGGTAACAAGGAGGATCAACAATTGTAGGAGGTGGTTGGACAGCTGGGGGACAAGAGGGGTGTCATCATGTGGAGTAGTAGTTTGTTTCCTACAATTCTCAACATTACAATCACTAGAAGCGTTATCATTAGGATCAAACGGTTCAATATGGTTTTGTTCAGAACTCTTAGTAATATGAGAATCATAGGAAATAGAGCAAAAAGGAATGTGCTCAAGAAAAACAACATTACGAGAAACATAAAGTTTTCTTGCATGAGAATCATAACAACGATAACCCTTTTGACCATCCCCATAACCAAGAAAAACACACATGGCTGAATGAGAAAACAATTTACTGTGCTCTAACTGAGGGCGAAGAACAAAACATGTAGAACCAAAGACTTTTAAAGAATGGTAATCAGGGATAGATGCATACAATTTTTCAAAGGAAGACAAATATGATATGACAAATGATGGAATTCTACTAATATCATGAACAACTGTAAGAACTGCTTCTTCCTAAAACTCACTAGGAACCTAAGCAGACAACAAAAGAGAACGAGCAGTCTCTATAATATGACGATGTTTCCTTTCAACAACTCCATTTTATTGAGTAGTATTAGTACAAGATGTCTGATGGAGGGTGCCATCATAAGCAAGTAATTCATAGGTTTTATTAGAGGTATATTCACCACCTAAATCACAATGAAAGCACTTTATAACATCATTATGTTGAGTTTTGACCATAGCACGCAACATATGATAAATGTCAAAAATTTCAGACCGAATTTTCATAAGATAAACCCAACAATAACGAGTGTAATCATCAATAAATAAAACATAATATCTAGATCCACCTTTGGTGAGAACCGGTGATGGACCCCAAACATCAGAGTGAACTAAATCAAAAGGCGCATATGAAATAGAAACACTTTTACTAAACGATAAAGATGGAAATTAAACAAGTTTACAACCACAACAATATGAAATATCACTAGTTTGTAACTTTTATAAAGCTCCAATAGAAGCCAAATATTTTAATCTAGAAGTAGAAACATGTCCAAGGCGAGAATGCCATAAATAAAAATTAGAAGACAAAGAATTCAAACAAAAACTAGATAATACGTCAGCAGTATTGGTTGAGGCTGCAGTATCTGGGACTCGTAGGTCATCCAAAACATACAGTCCCCCATGTCTATGGCATGTCTCAATCAGCCTCCTAAAATGTGGATCCTGCACACAACAAGAAGTAGAAGAAAATCTAACTGAATAATTGAAATCACATATTTGACTAACAAAAGCAAGACTCAAAGTAAGATTAGGAAAATAATAAACATCATAAAGAGACAAGTTAGGTGTGGAGACATAACTAATGCCTACTAGTGGCATAGAAGTGCCATCAGTAGTTATAACTGACTCAAACGAGGTAGGATTAACAAACACAAAAGATTTATCATCATATGTCACACGGTGAGATGCTCCAGAATCAAGAATTCATATGGAAGGAGATATACCTGACATACTAGAGGAATTCAAACCTTTAGAATAGGTGGCATACATGGCATGTGATTGAGTGGCAAGAAGTTTTTGAAGTTGTTCTTGCAATATCAAATATTTGGGAAGCAGTCTCAGATGAGTATACAAAACCAGAACTAGAGCCAATGGTAGGAGGAGCAAAAACAACAACATTGGACGATGGCCCCCTAAAATTCTTCTTATGTGCTCTCCCCAATTTCAGACAAAGTGCTTTCCAATGACATTTTCTTTGCAAAATGTACATTCATCATTACCAAGCCCAACCCTCCCTTGAGATTTTCCTTTTTGAATAGGAGTAGTAAAAATAGATGAAGGAGTTGAGAGAATTCCCTTATCTGGCACACCATAATGAGTCTTAAGTCTAATTTCCTCTGCCAATAATTCATTAGCTACTAATTTAACATTAGAAAGAGGGGAACGATGCAAAATACCCCACGAAGGCCCTCAATATCATCATGAAGAGCCATCAAAAACCAAACCAGACATTGCTCCTCTATTTGATCATAGTATGCTTTGACAACTTTCAACTCAGGTGATTCCATAAGAGCCAATTGATCCCATAAATTAGTCATTGTTGAATAGTATTCATGAATGATCATATTGTTCTGCTTAAGGGCTCTAATATAACTTTCCAACTGATAACGTTTTGCAAAGTTAGATTGAACATACAAACGTTTCAAGTGATCCCAAATTTCTTTAGCAGTATCATATTTTGCTAGTTGCACTCTTATAAACAATTCAACATAATTATTAATCCAAGTAACAATTTTTGAATTACTAACATTCCATGTTTTCAAATCTTTTACATATTATGTTTCATCATTTTTATCTTTAAGCTTAATAGAAGTTCCAACAAAACCTCACATATATTTTCCAATCAAATTTTTTTTCATCACATAACTCCAATAAGAGTAACTTTGTCCATTAAGGTGAACACTAACAACATGAAGAGAATCATCCTTAGGACCAACCATAACAAATATTGACAGGAAAATAGACAAGCACAACCACTGAGACAAAATAGATTAGGGATAACCTATCAACATCAAAGTCAGCAAGAACCAAACAAAATCACGCCAAAAATAGATGAATAGAACCACGCTAGAAACAGAAGAGCAAAATCGTTCCAGAAATATAGAGGCAGAATCGTGCCAGAAACAAAGGAAGCAAATCATTATTGACTGCAAAACGGGTCGGAAAGGGAGGAACCAAATCGGTACCGGCCGCAAAACGGGTCGTACAAATTTTTTTCCCCCAAGCCCCACTAAGCTGTGGACCACTTTACAATAGATCCCAAAATCAACCAAAGTTATGTAATACCATGTTAACAATGATAATCTAACATAAACATAGAAGAAGAAAGAGAGAAGAGAAGGAACTCTTGGCTAGGGTTTCATAAACAAATGAACCAAACTAAAGTTAATAGAGTTACAATGAGTATATACAGGAGAATAGAAATATCTAAAATACCCTTACTACTAATATATAATAACATTATCTAACAAGATGCACAAGATTGGTTAAGAACACAAATTGATTAGAATTTGTCAAATGATGACGAAAATGATCTAAATGTTAATTCAATGACAAACGCACTTATTGGATGCACAATATTGGTTAAGAACACAAATGGATTAGACTAAGCCGGGGGAGGACGAAATGACCTAAATGTTAATCCAATTACATAAACGCACTTATTGAATGCACAAGATTGGTTAAGAACTCAAGTGAATTTGAGTAAGCCGAGGGAGGATGAAAATGACCTAATACTAAATATATAAAATACTAATTTATATTTAAAATCCATTATATACTAACATGGAGCAAATTAATGTCTGACTTAAAAGTTACAAACAAATAGCAATGTCGACGCAATCAATACTACAACACCACTATCAAAAAGAAAAAAAAATTAGTTAAATAAATAACTTAGAATTAAAAATTAACATAAAGTAAACACTTCTTGAAACTCAAGAGAGAAATAAGAAATCAATCTAATGCAAGAAATGTTAGAAACATTTTTAAATAAAAGCCAAAGAATAATATTTGTAGAGAGAAAGTAGAGATAAAATTTAAAAAGAAATTAGAAGTAAGAAATAAGAGAAAGAATAATGGAGTGATATATAGTGAAAAAAGAGTGCATTTGTGTCGGTCCCAAAGGTCAATGGCTTTATTTCATATATGTGGCGGCCTTTGACATTAGTAAGTTGCAACGGTAAGAATTTTGATGACATATGTTGTCACAAATGTCTGCTGACATTTCAAATCGGTTAAATCTGTTGTGAGAATAATATTTTGTAATTGTTTTTAGTCGTCACAAATATTGCATTTGATTTGTAAAGGGATTTTAGACCACTAATAACAATCAATTTGAATTTTAACATCTATAGGAGTTTTTTTAACTAGAAATTTGTGAGTTTTTTTTAATCACAATTTTTTTAAAAATTAGTCCAAATAGATGTTATTCTTATAATACGTGCACACTTAAAACAATCGATTAATACAATATTTTTTCTTTATTATCATAAAATCATCATTTTTAGGTATTTGTATGTGAAACAATTTACACGATAATATTTGTATAGAAATTTATTTATATACATATTACACTACGGCAAAAATGATATTTTATAGCGCGCATTTTATAGCGTTTATTAAATACAAGCACTATTGTATAATATTTTAAAAATAACGGAGGATACAACAACGATTTTTTGACAAGCGCTGTTGTAGGATCATATATGGTCACATAGCACTTGCACATAATGTTTACAAGGCTTTTACAGCGCTTTTAAGCGTTGTAAACTGAAGCTCCCTCACATAATAATTTATAGCGCTTTTGGAGCGTTTTAAAAACAAGCGCTGTAAAATATAGCGCTCCCACCTTATGTTATATAGCTTTTAAAGCGTTTTTTTTGACAAGCGCTGTAAAAGACTTACGCTTTCACATAATTAAATGACATATTAGAACGCTTTTTATACAAGCGCTGTAAAAGACTTTTAAAAAAATAAAATAAAGAGGTCTTTTATAGCTCTTTTGGACAAGCGGTTTAAACGGCTTCTAAAAAAGTGCTTTAATAAGCTTTTAAAAAATAAAACAAGAAGGTATTTTATAGCGCTTTTGGACAAACGCTTTAAAAGACTTCTAAAAAATCGCTGTAATAGGCTTTTAAAAAATAAAATAAAGATATCTTTTACTGCGATTTTGGACAAACACTTTAAAAGACTTGTAAAAAAGTATTGTAATAGGCTTTTTAAAAATAAAATAAGGAGGTCTTTACAGCGCTCTTTCATAAAAGCATTGTAATAGTGTTTTATATATAACAGTAAACTGCTTCAGTTTCTTCTTCATTACTTAAACTTCACTATGCTTCAGTGTCCTCCTCCTCTTCATTGTCATTCTCATTGCTAACAATCTCCATCTTTGTTACTATCACTACGTACATTATTACGTACTCTTCTCATTGCGAACCATACTATGTCCTATGAATTGTTCGTATTTCTGCACATTTTCATTGTTCCTTCTTAATCGAAGCCGTAACCCTATGAACCCTACGTCTTTCTTCGCACTCTTCAGGTATTATATTTATTAATTTTTTGTTGTTACTAAAATGCATGTTGAACTTATACTGATACGTACTTAGGGCACATTGGATGCTGTTTGCAATCAATGCGACCTCTGAAGTTATATACTATTTAGATCCCTTCCACGACCGTTACAACAATCACTCAGATATAAAGACTATGTTCGACACATAAGTAATATTTATTTATTTCTTACATATATATATATATATATATATATATATATATGGATAATGCATTTGTTAATGCTATAATAATCACATTTATTTGATAATACTTTACAAGTTTTCCGAGCTCAAAGGGGTGCTACAGTGTCGAAGCAAAAGTCAAATAACATCACATAGATTCCAATAAAGGTTTGAAATATATGCCTTTAAATTTTCATTAACAATCAATGCACAAATATTTATTGACTTATATGTTTTATTTTATAGTGTCATAGTTAAACTAACAACATAGATTGCGAGTACTATATATTGCGATTCATAAAGGAGATTGTTGATATGAATCAAACTATAATCCTAGAAACGGTATGGTATTTTCATTATATTTTGATTTTCATATATAAACTATGCATATATTTGCTGAGAAATTGGAATATTGCAATGTTGTGAATATGTAAATGTAAAAAATATGTGTTGTGTTGCAAGGTTATGTTGTAAATATGTAAAGTTATATAGTTATGTGTTTTTGTGAATATGTAAATGTAAAAAATATGTAATTGTGTCAGTATCATGTGTTGTTTGTAAACTGATTGTGTCAATATGTAAAGTTATAAGTTTATTGTGAACTTATTACAGCGCTTATTTTGAAAAAGTGTTGTAAAATGTGCATAAGAATGTACCTATTACAGTGTTTTTTTTTTGAAAAAGCACCGTAAAATTAGTACAACAATGCACCTATTACATCGCTTTCTTTGAATGCATATTTTACAGCATTTTTTCAAAAAAAGGGTTGTAAAGCGTGCATAAGAATGCATCTATTACAACACTTTTTTGAAAAGGGGCTGTAAAACTAGTACAACAAGCAGCGCGTTTTTAGAAGGAATTTACATTGTTTTTTATTTTAAAGAGTGATTTTGTATCTTTTTAAAGCGTTGGATACTGCATCGCTTAATTTTTTGAAAAAACGCTGTAAATAACTTAAAAAAACGTTATAAAATACTAATTTTTGCCTAGTATTATATGGATATATTTATTTTTTTATAATATGCATTGTACAACTTATGGATCATTAGAACAATATAGAAGTTAGTTATTATTATTACTACTAGAACTCAATCATCAATTTAAATGCTAATGGAGCTTGACCTTTCTAATTATAATAAAGTAAATTGTAAATTTTAATGAATAGCTATTTTGCACAAGAAAATTTAATGAATAGTTGTATTAGTGAATGTTTACATCTTACTAAAATAGAAACATTAAAAACCCTATTTATAGATACCCAATGAGATAAATATATTTTTCATGAAGCTAAAAAAGTTTACACAAGACTGTTGTATATATTTATGAGAATGAAAAGGTATTGATATTAGAGTTTCTTTTTTATAGAGATGATATTAGAGCTTATTGTAATATAATTCAAATTAGGCATTTACTTGTTTTAGATTAAATAATGGGTGGGTAGCAAGTTTAACCAATGTGTGGTTAAGAATTGAAGCTAGTTATATAAATGCTCTTGTAACCATGGTTAACGAGTGATGAAAAGCAACAATTCAATTTCTGTTAATTCTGTTATATGTTCTCTTCCCTCTCTCCATCATTCATCAAGATTCATCATCGAAGTAAAACCGATTCCCAACAGGGCGGTGAACGATGGCAACGCAGAAGAGCAACGACCAGATTTCGGGGAAACTGCCGATCTTCGATGGTAACAACTATGAGAGGTGGACGACGCAAATGAAGGTGGTGTTCAGGTATCAAGGTGTTCTTGATATCATAAGCACTAGTGTCACACCGTTCGCGGAGAATCCCACAGAAGCATTAAGCGTAACACATCGCGAACAATTGAAGAAGGATGACAAGGCAATTTTCTTGATTCATCAACGTGTGGACGCGAACGTTATTGAGAAGATCATAGAGTATGAGACTGCTAAAGAAGCGTGTGATGTGCTAGCCACCACATACGCCGGAGACAAGCAAACGAAGAAGGTGAAATTGATGGCGATGAGGCGTCAATTGGGGCTATTACAAATGGAATCCAATGAATCAGTGGCTAGTTTTGTAAACATGTTAGTAGTTCTTACTAATCAAATGAGGAGCTGTGGCGAAATCGTATCTGAATCCATGAAAGTACCCCAAATTTTGATGGAGTTGTTTCTGCAATAGAGCAAGCTAAAGACCTAGATACATTGAAACTAGAACAATTGATAGGTGCTTTAGAAGCACATGAATTGAAATTAAAGAACATGGATAATATCAAGAAAGATGATAAAGAGAATGAGAAAGCCCTATTTGCACAATCTCAAAACAAAGGAGATGGAAGTGAATCTTGGAAGAATAAGAGAGGAAAAGGAAAGTGGAAGAACAATAAGCAAGAAGGCAATAATCCTAAGAGTGAGAATCAGAAGAAAGAAGGTGACAGTAATGGAAAGGGAAAGAAGAAATCTAAGGAAGATATTCAGTGTTACAATTTTCAAAAATATGGTCATTATGCAGATGAGTGTAACAATCCTAAGGTGCCTAGAAAGAGAAATGAAGAAGCTCAATTTGCGCAAGACTCTGATAATCAGGAAACCGTGATGTTGATGGCTATCATTAACAGTGAAACAGGCTGTGAAGAATGGTGGTATTTGGATACTGGTTGCTCGAATCACATGACAGGGCATAAGGATTAGTTTTGTGAACTTGATGAAACAGTGAGAAGAAGCATCAAGTTTGGAGATGGAGGATCCGTAATGGCCAAAGGAATTGGAAAAGTGAGCATAAGAAGAGTAGATGAAAGTAAGGTGGTGATTAGTGATGTACTGTATGTTCCTAATATGGAAAGTAACTTGCTTAGCTTGGGACAATTGATGGAGAAGGGCTTCTCAATGCATATGCAAGGTGAACATATGGAAGTTGCTGATACAAATGGCAAATGTGCCTTGAAAGTCCGTGTATCAAAGAACAGAACCTTCAAGGTTGGTGTGAGTTCATTTGAGCAGAAATGCCTAACTGCTCAAGTCAATGAAAGTGTGTGGAAATGGCACAAGAGATTGGGACACTTGAACTTCAACAGCATGAGAAAGCTGTAGATGAAGGGCATGGTAGTTGGTGTGCCCGTAATTGAAGTTCCAAAGGGTGTGTGTGGTAAATGCTGTGAAGGGAAACAAACTAGGAAATCTTACAAGACTGCAGTGCCAACAAGAGCCAAGACAAAGCTTGAAATTGTACACTCAAATGTGTGTGGACCATTTGAAGCTAAGTCTTATGGAGGTAACTTGTACTTTGTCTCTTTTATAGATGATTTTACCAAGAAAATGTGGATTTACTTGTTGCAAAAGAAGATTGAAGTCTTTACAACATTTAAATCATTTAAGAAACTTGCTGAAAAACAAGCTGGAAATTCAATCAAGTTACTAAGAACATATGGTGGGGGGAGTATACATCAACTGAATTTGAAAATTACTGCAAGGGAGAAGGATTAATTCATGAAGTAATGGCACCTTATATCCCTCAACACAATGGGACTACAGAGAGAAGAAACATGACTATATTGAATATGGTAAGGTGCATGTTAAAGGAGAAACATCTGCCAAAAGAGTTCTGGGCAGAAGCAATGTTTACTGCAACTCATGTTCTGAATAAAAGCCCCACGAAGAGGCTTGAGGAATTAACACTAGAGGAAGCATGGAGTGGAGTCAAGCCCAGTGTGAATCATTTTAAAATCTTTGGCTCACTGTGCTACAAGCATGTGCCTGAGCAAAATAGAAAAAAGTTAGATTCAAGATCTCAAGCAATGATACTAGTAGGATATCACAGTACTAGAGCATATAAATTGCTTGATCCCTTGAACAAAAGAATTGTGATAAGCAATGATGTTATAGTTGATGAAACTAAGGAGTGGGATTGGAATAACAGTCTTGCAAGCCAAACTGGTAATACAGTGGAAGTTGAACTTGATGATAGTCAAATAGAAGAAGAGGATAAGGATATGCAAGGTAATAATGAGCCACAGGAAATTGTTGAAGGCAACTTAGCTGCACCCTTAAGAAGATCATTGAGACAAACAGCAATACCAACCAGATATCAGGACTATGATGTATTTCCTGATAGTGCAATTAACATTGATGGTGATCTCCTAAATCTAGTATTGTTAGCAGAAGCTGAACCTGTGTCTCTAGAGGAAGCACTGGCTCACCCTCATTGGAAGGATGCTATGGATGAGGAATTGATATCAATTCACAAGAACAAAACCTGGGAAATGGTAAGCTTGCCAAGAAATAAGAAGGCTATAGAAGTGAAGTGGGTGTTCAAGACAAAGGTTAAACCCTCTGGTGAGATTGCTAAGTACAAAGCAAGGCTAGTAGCAAAAAGGATTTCTACATAAACCTGGCCTTGATTTCAATGAAGTTTATGCACCTGTAGCTAGAATAGAAACTGTAAGAATGATAGTTGCAATTGCTAGCAAAAAGAAATGGACATTGAGTCAGCTAGATGTAAAATCTGCTTTCCTCAATGGTCCCTTAGAAGAAGAAGTATACACTAAGCAACCACCTGGCTTTGTCAAGAAGGGCATGGAAGACAAGGTGATGAAGTTGAACAAAGCCTTATATGGCTTGAAACAGGCTCCACGAGTATGGAATAGAAGAATTGATGGGTTCTTACTGAAATTACAGTTTGTGAAATGTACTACAGAACATGGTGTATACTTGAAAGATTGTGGTAAGTCTGGAGTGCTAATACTCTGTCTGTATGTGGATGATCTTCTTGACACTGGTGACAGTGAACAAGAGATCAATGACTTCAAAATAGAGATGATGAGAGAATTTGAAATGTCTGATATAGGCAGACTGTGTTACTTCTTAGGAATTGAATTTGTGTCATTCAAGAGCGGCATATTCCTTCATCAAAAGAAATATGCAACAGACATATTGAAGAGGTTTAATATGACTGATTGCAACCCTGCTACTACTCCTTGTGAACCAGACATTAAACTCACTGCTGGTGCAGATACAAAACTGGTTGATTCTACACTATATAGGCAGCTCATGGACTCGCTGAGATATCTTTGCAATTCTAGACCAGACATTACCTTCAATGTCAGTCTAGTGAGTAGATATATGGAAAAACCTTGCAAAGATCATTTGCTTGCAGCTAAGAGAATTCTTAGGTATGTAAAAGGAATGTTGGATTGTGGCATTCTATTTCCTACTGCAACTGGAAATTCTGAGCTTGAAGTCATTGGTTACACTGATGCAGATTGGAGTGGAGACAGTGTGGATAGAAAAAGCACCCCAGGGTATATTTTTATGCTTGGTGATGCTCCCATATCTTGGTGTTCTAAGAAGCAAGAGGCGGTAGCATTATCTAGGTGTGAAGCTGAGTATATCTCAGCTGCATTTGGTGCTAGTCAGGCTCTTTGGTTGAGCATGTTGCTCAAGGAATTAAATGTCAAGTGTTGTGAAGTAATGAAGCTGAGAGTTGATAATAGATCTGCTATTGACTTGGCTAAACATCCAATAGCTCATGGACGTAGCAAACACATAGAAGTAAAATATCACTTCCTTCATGATCAAGTCAACAAAAACAACTTAGCACTGGAACATTGCAGTTCGCAGATATACTAACCAAAGCAGTGAAGCCTGGAAGACTTGAAGAGATGAAGAACATGATTGGAATGTTCACATTAAGTAATTTGAATTAGGTGGTGTATTGTAATATAATTCAAATAGGCATTTACTTGTTTTAGATTAAATAATGGGTGGTTAGCAAGTTTAACCAATGTGTGGTTAATAATTGAAGCTAGTTGTATAAATGCTCTTGTAACCACGGTTAACAAGTGATGAAAAGCAACAATTCAATTTCTGTTAATTCTGTTATATGTTCTCTTCCCTCTCTCCATAATTCATCAAGATTCATCATCGAAGTAAAACCGATTCCCAACAAAGCTAAATACTTACATTATAAAGAAATAAAAATACAATCAAGAGAACGAGCTTATGTTTAAAGAGTTACGTCATATGTTACAATGACTCTAAATACAAAATATGTCGAGCTATTGGACTAAAAGTGGCTTTAAATCAATAATTGATTTACATTTGTAATTGATAGTATTGGAAATGATGATGAGAATAATAAGATCTAATTGATATGAATTGAAAAAATAAGAAAGTTTTATATAGAAGAATAATAAACACTAACAGTGTTTATAAGTGTGTTATAAGGATACTCAACTTTTTGAAGAGAAGAGAATCCACGTAACTTCACTACCACACATCTATCGTCGCTAACATCTATCGCCACGATCGTTTGAGCGATTGTGATTGGGATATTTTTAGTATCTAGAAATTTGTGGTTGATAGTATGTCTTGAACAATTTAAAAAGTATCGCAAAACGTCTTAAAGATAGCAACTTAGTTCAAATAGTTTTTCAATCTAAAAAATTAACATGTTGAACAAAATCTAAATTAATACATTAAAACTCAAAAACTAACATATAGAATAAAATGTAAATTAATTACAATGTATTTCATACATTTCGTTGGTAATAGCCCACCATATCATTGTCAAAGGTGTGCGACTGAATGGAGAGTCTTAACTTTCAAGAGTAACAAAAAATTACTTTGATAGTATAAAATAAAATATAATAAAACAAAATGTATTGTAAAAGACCATATTTCTTTTATAATGAAATATAAATAAAAATAATAATAAAAAAGATATATTTATATTAAATTTTCAACTAGATATATCAACATTTTAACTAATATTTTTATTTATATCTCATTTTAAACTGACTATAGTAAAAAAAAAATTAACAATGTTTGAATAGTTAAATGTTTTTTTCTTCTCAAATTCTAAGTCTAATATTAAAACTCAAAAACTAACATATAGAATAAAATGTAAATTAATTACAATGTATTTCATACATTTCGTTGGTAATAGCCCACCATATCATTGTCAAAGGTGTGCGACTGAATGGAGAGTCTTAATTTTCAAGAGTAACAAAAAATTACTTTGATAGTATAAAATAAAATATAATAAAACAAAATGTATTGTAAAAGACCATATTTCTTTTATAATGAAATATAAATAAAAATAATAATAAAAAAGATATATTTATATTAAATTTTCAACTAGATATATCAACATTTTAACTAATATTTTTATTTATATCTCATTTCAAACTGACTATAGTAAAAAAAAAAATTAACAATGTTTGAATAGTTAAATGTTTTTTTCTTCTCAAATTCTAAGTCTAATATTATAAATTTATTAATTATTAGACCCTTATAGTTGAATATATATGCAAAAAAAAAGAGATGAACTTTTGTTTATCCTTGTACTGTAATTAGAATCCTAAAAAGTAAAAATATTTTATCTTTCTTAATTCTCTTGTTTTTATTACTCAATGATCCCTCAAATTTGTGTAGAATAACAAAAAATAAGATTATTTTTCATAAAGAACTCTTTTACTAATAATTGTTTGTTCCTACTCTCAAACATTCGAAAAACATAAAATATTGAGATGCATTTTTCATATAATTTAATATCAAAATTATTTATTAATATAATTAAATTGTGCACAATATATTCACAAAAAAAATTAATTGCGCACAACATACACGTGAGAGAAGTATAATATATATTTGACAGTTGAAGCATATGACATATCTACCATCCAAGGTTCTAAAAACTAGATCGGATTGACCGATTCAACTGGTTGAATCAGAAACCGAAGTTATATCAAATCCAATTGGTCTAAAAACCCGGGCAAGTACAAAAATCGGAGAACCGCCACCAAAATCGGACAAAACCGGTGATAGACCTGTTTATTATCGTTCATTTTGAAAAAATGTTTCTTCTTGCTTTTTATATATTTGACATGACTATGGTCTATGTGGCACCATTAACCCGCACCATTCATAAATAAAATGTATAATTACATTTCTCTACCACCATTCCACTTGCAAGAAATTAATTTCTAATTCTCACTGGATGATCTAGTTGTCCGGCCATAACATCTAAGACCACATAGATTAAATAACCTCACACGGCTCAAGCTCACAATCGTTAATCTCTATAAAGTATAAACTATTCATGAATTTCTATGTATATAATATATTTAAGAATTATTATTTTTTGTTTAATAATTAATATATTATATTAAAAGATTGAAAATTATTATTTAATTATATTTTAGTTCGACTACCATTGAACTCTGATTGAACTTTTGAACTTGAACTGGTTATTCGACCGATTTAATGATTCATTTAATTTTCTAAACATTACTACTAACTGTAAAATAAAATAAAATAAATTACACCTTTAAACATATTTGCACATTTATAATTCTCTAAGATTCCATCTATTTATAATGAAAATTTAACTAACTTAAGAGTTAATAAACTTTATGATTGAAATAAAATTCAATCATAAAAAATGATTGAAATGAAATAAATATTGATAACTTTTGGTGATAGTTCATGTTTCCTTTCAGAACTCATAATAGTTGATGCTTAAGTTTGTATAATATTTGAGGTAGGTGAAAGATAAAAATCAATTATACGTTGATATAATAACATAAGATTTATATAATCATAATAGAATAGTATTGAGCTTGTACCGCCTTTGAGCCACTCCAAACAACTCATCATAAATATGTTAATATTTAAGAAAAATATTTATTTATCAATTTTATATGTAGATAGTGTTAAATTGTTTTACACATAATTTTAATGGACATCACTGTGTAAATATATTTGACTAAGTGGTTTACGAATTTATTTTGTAACATCTAAGCAGAGATGATACCAAAATCTGCAGTCAAATGTACCCATTCAAACCCTGTAAGTAATGAAGTACGTCTAAGAGGGGAGTGAATTAGGTGTTAGTGAATTTTCGTGTTTTTAGTGATATGGTTGTTGAATTTTCTGAGTTTAATAAAGTGTCTACAAATAATAAACTGCAGTAAATAAATGATCACTTAAGATTTATCCTGGTTCCCCTTATAACCAAGGGTACGTCCAGTCCTCTTGCACACCACAAGAGATTGATCCACTAATTGTCAGAAAATGTACAACTCCCACCCTGGGATTCTTACTACAAACTTCTAACAACACTTCTAAGATAGCACACCACTATCTTAGATTAAGCTACTTTTAAGAAAGTACTACTTTCCTTTACAAGTGATACAATAAGATTTGAATAAGAATAAGGAGAGGTATATTGATAAACAATCCAATAACAATTCAAGTACTTGAGAACCTTTCTAAATGATATGAAAAATAAAAAGCAAGTACTTTGTAAAAAAACAGAATTTTGTTCAAAGTTGTTCAAGGTATTGTTTCAAGGATTGTGTTTTTTTTTTTTATCTGATGTTATGGGGTATTTATACTCCATAAACATTCCTTCAGATTTGTGGCCATTAATCCAAGAGGTTTGATGAAAGAATACAATGTTCTAGAGCCATTCTAGATCTGAAAAATTGTATAGTTTCCAGTTGTATTCGAATACAGGATATGCGTATTCGAATACACCTCTGTGTAACGTTCAAAAATATTCAAAAATTATATCTTGTATTCGAATACACATTGGTGTAGTCGAATACAGATTAGTGAAAATTTGCCACTGACTTATAGTGTATTCGACTACACATAGTCGTAGTCGAATACAACTTTGAGATTTTTGCTTCTGACTTGCATTGTATTCGAATACAAGATGTTGTATTCGAATAAACTTATGTATTTTGTCAAAAATATAATTTTTAAGACTTTGTTAATGTTGTTTTGACTTTTGAAAATACTTTAAATATGTAATTGAAATATTGGTTTGTATCATATACCTTTACATTTTATCATCTAATATATGAATTTGAAGCTTATTAATGAAGATATTTGATCTTCTTTTTGATCTTGTTGCATTGACCATAATTGGTGATCTTTGTCTTCATCAAAAACATGTAGTTTACATTCTCTCCCTTTTTGATTATGACAAAATGTTGTTGTTGTTGAGAGATTGTGTAATTTGAATCATTGCTCCCTCGTAATAGATGCGTACTCCCCCGTTGTATGTGATTAATTGAAAAATTGTTTGAGTACCTACAAGGTTTTTAATGCAACAACAATACCAACTTTTCTCCCCCTTTTGACATGATCAAAAAGAAGGAAAAATATAGAAACATACAATTCCAAACATATAAACATAAATAAGGGTAAAAATACACATTGTTCTGGGAACGTGTATTCGACTACACATGGGTTGTATTCGAATACATGAATTTCTGGAAAATCATGTATTCGAATACAGTCATTTTGTATTCGGCTACATTATCAAATTTTTGTTGAAAAACTAAATTTTTCATGAAAATTTCAACATGTAAGGCACATATTCACATATTAAAAGAAAATAAACATCAAAAAATTAATTCTAACAATTTATTAAGAGGAAATTTTAAATCTTGAAGAAAGATGAAAAAGTATACGTACCTTTCTTTACCCACACGTAATGCCATTTTGGAACACTAATGTTTCTAATGTGACAAGCATTAGGTGTGTGACCATGAAGACCACAATAAGAACAAGTAGGATTAAATCTATTTTTAGTAGCATGTGTATGAGATTTATTTTGAATAATTCTCTCTTTATAATGATGATCCTTTTTCATAACTATAATACTTTCTTGATTGGATTGATTACTTGCTTTAACAAAAATAGTCTTATTCAAGTTTGGTTTATTAAATTTTGAATATCCAAGACCACTTTTATCATTTGAGTATCTTTTCATATTTAAAACATTTTCCAACCCTATTTGTCCCTTTTCGTATCGTTCAATTATCCTATTTAATTAAACAATTTTGAAAGAGAGGGAATCACATTTATTGCATGTAAAATTCTGTTTTAGTTTTTCAGAATTTTTCTCCATAATGTCAACTTTTTCTTGTAGATTTGATATTTGTTTCTTTTGTGTTGATACTAGTTTACACAGATTTTTATATTCAATAAGTAATTCCTTAATTGCATTTTGAGCATCATTGTATTCTATAATTAATTCACTATTAGTTTTATTATGATAAAGAGAGTCTATATTACTAACCTCTTCTTCATCATCTGATTGATGTGATGCCATTAATGCAACATTGGCGCATTCTTCACTTTCTGTTTCTGAAGATGAACTTACTTCGTTGTCTTCCCAAGCTATGTATGCCTTATTGAAGTCTTTCTTTTTGATGGCGTTCTTCTTAGCAAGATTTGGACAATCTGCTTTGATATGTCCTTGTTTTCCGCATTCAAAGCAAGTGAAGTTTTGATTTGAAGTACAACTATTGTTCTTTCTGAAACTTTTCTTTTTGAAGGTTCTATCATTTTTTTAAGAAACTTACCAAATTTCTTAACAAGAGAAGTAATGTTTTCATCTTCATCTGAATTGTCGTCCTTGATTTGTTCTCTTGATTCAGTCTTTAGAGCAATATTTTTGGTCTTCTTTTCTAGACTTTCATTTTGTTCTAACCTTCCAAGTTCGATTTCGTGCTCTTGATGTTTTCCAAATAGTGCAGAAAGAGACATTTTGGATAGACTTTTCTTTTCGGAGATTGCTGTCACTTTTGGTTGTCAGGCCCTTGTCAATGATCTTAGTACTTTTAGATTTAATTCATCATTGGTGAAGATTTTTCTGAGTGCCGTCAAATGATTTGTTAAGTGGGAGAACCTTTTCTGTAAGTCTAGAACCGATTCTCCGGGCTGCATTTGAAATAAATCATATTCTTGTGATAGTGTGTTGAGTTTAGATCTTTTTACCTCAATGGTGCCTTCGTGAGTTACTTCCAATGTATCCCATATTTCTTTTGCTGTTTTACAGTGAGATATACGGAAAAATTCATCAATTCCTAGTGCTGATTGTAATATATTCTTCGCCTTTTTATCGAACAACACTTTTCTTTTATCATCATCATTCCAAGAACTTTTTATCTTTATTTCTTCTTTGTTATTGATGACAGTTTTTGGAATATGAGGACCATTTTCAACTACATCCCATATGCCGTCTCCTTGTGCTTCAAGATACGCTTGCGTATGTATCTTCCAAAAATCGTAGTGCTCTCCAACAAAACATGGTGGCTTGGTACTGCTACCACAGTCTCTAAAAACAGGTTGTGCGGAAGCCATGAGTAATTGATCGAGGAATAAGTTACCTTAACCTGCTCTGATGCCAATTGTAAGTATAGAAGTACGCCTAAGAGGGGGGGTGAATTAGGTGTTAGTGAATTTTCATGTTTTTAGTGATATGGTAGTTGAATTTTCTGAGTTTAATAAAGTGTCTACTAATAATAAAGTGCAGTAAATGAATGAACACTTAAGATTTATCCTGGTTCCCCTTATAACCAAGGGTACGTCCAGTACTCTTGCACACCACAAGAGATTGATCCACTAATTGTCAGAAAATGTACAACTCCCACCCTGGGATTCTTACTACAAACTTCTAACAACACTTCTAAGATAGCACACCACTATCTTAGATTAAGCTACTTTTAAGAAAGTACTACTTTCCTTTACAAGTGATACAATAAGATTTGAATAAGAATAAGGATAGGTATATTGATAAACAATCCAATAACAATTCAAGTACTTGAGAACCTTTCTGAATGATATGAAAAATGAAATGCAAGTACTTTGTAAAAAATCAGAATTTTGTTCAAAGTTGTTCAAGGTATTGTTTCAAGGATTGTGTTTTTTTTATTTTATTTGAAGTTATGGGGTATTTATACTCCATAAACATCCCTTCAGATTCGTGGCCATTGATCCAAGAGGTTTGATGAAAGAATACAATGTTCTAGAGCCATTCTAGATCTGAAAAATTGTATTATTTCCAGTTGTATTCGAATACAGGATATATGTATTCGAATACACATCTTTGTAACGTTCAAAAATATTCAAAAATTACATCTAGTATTCGAATACACATTGGTGTAGTAGAATACAGATCAGTGAAAATTTGTCACTAACTTATAGTGTATTCGACTACACATAGTCGTAGTTGAATACAACTTTGAGATTTTTGCTTCTGACTTGCATTGTATTCGAATACAAGATGCTGTATTCGAATACACTTATGTATTTTGTCAAAAATATGATTTTTAAGACTTTGTTAATTTTGTTTTGACTTTTAAAAATACTTTAAATGCATATGTAAATATGACTTGTTCTCATGTAATTGAAATATTGGTTTGTATCATATACTTTTACATTTTATCATCTAATGTATGGATTTGAAGCTTATTAATGAAGATATTTGATCTTGTTGCATTGACCATAATTGGTGATCTTTGTCTTCATCAAAAACATGTAGTTTACAAACCGGTTTTGATTTAGACGGAAAAATCTGTTTTGATTGAATGTGGTGTAAGTGTGGGTTTTTTCCGAAATTAAAACTCAGGAGCGGGGTTGGGATGTTAATATCTACCTTGCAACCGTCTCGTTAATAATATTATTATCATTTTTAAATTTTATATACATGTACATATTGAATATATTTAATATTATATTAAAATTATATTTTTCTCTATAAAAAATATAATTTTAATAATTTTTAATTTTATTATTATTTTATTATATCAATTATAATTAATATAAATTTTAAATTTATTATTTTATACATATAAATATGAATGGTGCAGGTGCGTGCCTAAAACCTAACCTCCATTATAAAGAAGATGAATACTAAATTTTACACATGATAAGAAATAGACACAAATAAAAATTTATATCAGCTAGTTGAATGTGAGGATGGAGAGGTAAAATCCAACCTCATCTAACTACCATAGCTACATTTAAATAGTGATATTTAATACTATCATAGCTACATTTAAATAGTGATAATTAATTAGACGTATATGAAAAAAATACTGTCAATAATTTTTTAAAATATTCCGGCAGTGGTCGACACACTAGTTAGGGACAAAATAGTAAACAAATATTGAAAGACAAAAGGAGCAAAGTAGTACTACTATAAAGCAATTTCAAATATTAATAATAGCTTATTATTGAATGTTTGATACGGTTTTGATTTGTTTGATTATATTGAAATTTCCTTTTCAAATTAGGAAGAGTCGACATACGGTGCAAATTAAGGAAGTACAATTTAAAGAAGAGTTAAATTAAATGCAGACATGTGTAGTTTGAAATTGAAATATTTATGAATTGTATTAAAAATAGTTAAAAGCTTTTAAGGTCATATGAAGGAATAGAGGACTTATATAATAAAATCTTTTGGATAAAGATAAGAGACGTTAATTTATCGTAATTTATGTACTAATTCGATTGTGTACTAAGAGAAGAAAAAAAACACAATCAAACCACAAGTATATCGTTCTGCATCCTCTTGCTGCCAGTTCAAAAACCCTGCTTCAATAGTACTGTTCTTTATGCTAGAAGGTTTCAATTTTTCATAAAATATACTACATTGATTTTTTTTTTAAGGACAAAAGAGTTAATAAGGTTTTTAACTGTGTATGTTATTTCACAATATTTTTTTTTATTTCTTAATTCAATTTACATTGAAGTATCTTGTCTAGAATGAATGTTTTACGAAAGGATTAAAAATTTCATCATTAATTCATTTTTGTTGTGGTAGAACATCGATCAATATGGCTGTTTTTGATGAAAGTATGAGACAAGAAAATACGGAGGTATAGTATGAATTATTATTATTATTATTATTATTATTATTATTATTATTATTATTATTATTATTTATTAATAATAACCTACAAGCAGGGGAAATTGAGAGGGATGTTTATATGTTTCATTATGGGTATTGGATGCCTTATTGCATTGAACAACATGTGGACAATGGGAGATTACTACTACAAAGTCTTCCCTGTAAGAATCTAATTATTTTTTGCATTTATGAAATTACATGTGATGTTAATTATTGGTCTAGCTAACAAAAGTTTATCTGAATGGATTAGAGCTACCATCCTTTGCTGGTATTCACTATCACCTATCAACCATTCTCACTTATAACCACATTCATATTGGTTCACTATGAGTCAAGGATCAATTCAAGGATTCGGAATTTATGTGGATACACACTTTTCTTCATTTTCTCTTCCTTAGTTCTTCTTGTAAGTATATACATCTTAATCTTAATCTTAATTCCCCCATTAATTACTTGTTTAATAATAATAATTATAATTACTTGAGAGTATTTGGTGTGGCAGCTCGATCTAGCAACATCAGGGAAAGGGGGAATTGGACATTTCATTGGTTTAAATGCAATTTTTGCTTGTTTTGGAGTTACACATGCTTTTGTCCAAGGTGGTGTATCTGGAGAATTGTCTTTTATGTGTCCTGAGTTCATTCAGGTTTGTCTTCCAATTAAATTATATTGAACTTAATTGTAGTATTGATTATCTATTTTAGTTTAATTATAAAAAAAAAGTTATTTTATTTTATTTTATTTGTATTTAATTTTGGTTTTAAAATAAAATATTAGTCTAAAATTTAATAGAATGTAATTTTTTTAATAATGTGTCAAAAAGAAAAAGATGACGTGACTGGATTAATTCCATTTTAATATTATTTTAAATTTTAAAAATACAAATTTTATTTTTAAAAATAAATTTTCTATTTTATTATAATATTTAATTATCAAAAAGTTAAAAAAGTATATATAAAACACTTTTCTTCCTCAAACACACGCATGTGAATTCCATTTTTTTTTTTAAAACTCTAATCCCTAAATTCATCCAAGCTATTGTGTTCTTCTCTATCTTCTTCTCCATGGTTCTTCTTCTTCGCCGTCTTCTTCTTTGTCGTATTCTTGTTATTCGTCATCATCGTCTTCTTCTTTTCTGTTCTTTTTTGTAGTTGTCGTCGTCTTATTCTTATTTGTCGTTATCGTTGTCGTGTTCTTCTTCTTCATTCATCTATTAGAGATTAGGTTTCTAAAAAACTTTAAATTCGCGTACATGTGTATGATGAAGGAAAGTGTTTTATATATATTCTTTTTTATAATTAAATATTATAATAAAATAGGAAATTTGTTTTTAAAAATAGAATGAAATTTGAAATAATATTAGAATAAAATTAATCTACGTAGACTCTGTCGCATCATTTTTTTTTCACATCTTTAAAAACATAACATCTGATCAAATTTTAAATTAAAATTTTGTTAAAGAGACTTGATGACAAATAAAATGAATTAATTATTTTCGTGATTCAACTAAAAAAAATTAAAAATGCAATTATTTTCATGATTTATATTTTTTTTTTCTATTTTGGCAATTATTGTATACAGTCCGATTAAAATTTTATATTTCTTTACTAAAGTTGATGTTATGCAGTCCTTTATTGGTGGTATGACTGCATCTGGCGCGGTGGCTTGTGGTTTGAGAATTTTCACCAAATACAATTTTGAGAAATATAACAATGGCCTTCGAAATGGAGCTTGTATGCTATTCTTTATTCTTTACTAATGCACACATATTTATTTTAGGCGTTTAATCTTTCTAAAATTAAATATAAGTAATTATATGATACGAAATATGAACAAAAATTAATTTAATCATCCTATATCAAATATAAACAACTTTTTAATAAAAATTGATTATTTAGTTTTAGAAAACCAACAATTTATTGAATGGGAGTATATAGCGTACTCAACCAATTACATCAAGAAATTATTGCAGCATGTTTAAACATTTTATCCGACTAAAAATAAAATTTTTAGATATTGTAGAGATAAAATCTAAATAAATATTTTTTAAAGATTAAAATTGAAATCTGTTATATTTATAGAGATAAAAAATATATTTAAATATTTGATTTACGTTTTTCTTTGTTAATTAATATTTTTTGTGACGTACGCAAACTAAAAATAAATTTTTCTGATATTACAAAGATGAAATTCATATAAAAAATTTACAAAAACTAAAAGACTAAAAATTGTTATATTTATAGAGAATAAAACTATACGTAAATCAATATTATTTAATTATATGTTTCATTTTATATGGAGTATATTATTAATATTATTATTATTATTTAATTTTACTCATACTCTTGCACTTCTTTAACAAATAGTACTGCAAATTCTACTAATATCTGAATCCAATGGTTAACAAATGATTATCTTAGTTTGATCAAATAAACCATATTCTAATAATTGGCTTTTGAAAAGTCTTGGAGTTATGATTTTTTTTTTAATTAATATAAACTTTATTACTCTTCACTTTACTTTGCAGTGCTAAGCTTAGCCATCTCTACATTCTTTCAGCTTTTGAGCCTTATCTTGTATGCATTTTACTTTTCCAAGTTATCCATAGTAAAATACTACCGCTCAAAGGCAGCCACGGAAGGAGCAAAAACCTACGTTCAAAATGTTGATACAAACCAACAAGTAATTTTTTGTTACTTTTAACTTATGTCAAATTTATTATATACGTTTATTTATTCAAGCATTCTCATTGTAAATATTATTCACACTATCAGTCCAACAAATCTAGAAATTTAAAGCAAAATTTAAGACGAGATTTTTTTAATTTAACAATAATAAAATTTGAGGTCTTTTTAACTCTAATTATTTTACTATATTAAAAAATTGAAGGATATAATGTTAAACACTTACTAATCAATGTTGAATACATTTACATGATTGTGCAATTTTTTTTATTAATTAGTACAAAAAATTAAAGAGTGAAATTTGTACTTTAAAGACAAAAGATTAATAGTACAAAAATTAATTACATATAACTAAATCAAAAGCATAAATCTAAGGTCTAAAAATATTTGAAATCTAAAACGGTTGTTTCACTTTTCTCTCCCTTGAATCGGCCATGCAACTGTTCATAATTTTCATAGATGATTAGAAATGTGTTGCCGAATCAAAATATGTTATACATTTATATTATTTCCTTTAGTTCTTATATTTTAGGTAGTCTTTTATCGTCAGAAACATGTAATTATATTAGAATTCTTGTAATTAATTTAAGATTATATTTCTTTCTCTATTAAAGAGAGAAATTATCTTAATATTTGAATCAATCCAGTCCTACATGATATATAGATATATATATATATATATGATAGGACCAAATATGTTGAAGTTGACAAGCATTTCATTAAGGAAAAAATAGAAATAGAAAGGGGCATATATGTATTACTTATATTCTCACTGTGGAACAATTGGAATTTTTTTAATACCCCTATTTTAAATTTTTTTTATCAAAATATCCTTTTTGAAAATTATATACTAAATTACCATTTTTTTTATTTAATTAAAAATCACCATTTATAAATGCGATTTTTTTAAAGAAACTCAATTTTACAATGGTGACTTCCTTAAAGATTTTTTTTTCCCCGATCGCTTTTTGAAATGGTGACTTTTCAAATATACATAGAAGTTGCCTATTGAAATGGCGACTTTACAAAGCACACTGGAAAAAAAAATCTTTAAAGAAGTCGTGATTGCAAACTCTTTTTTTAAGGAAGTCACATTTGCAAAAGACAACTTCTAACTAAGTCAATAAAAGAGAAATTTCATGATCTTAGAATATTCGTTGTCCTTTTCTATGCATTGTAAGTATCGTAATATGATTTTATCATATTGCACCATGATTTAGGAGAAAATATCAACAAAAGTAGATCACACGTAAGATGATTAGTGTTTAGTTGAGAATATAAATTATTTTAGACCGACATTGCTTCAAAATTAAAACTCACATATTAAGCCAAATATATGTTTTCAATATGCTAAAGATTTTGAACTTTTGATTATAGGTTGGATTTGATGCTAATCAACAAGAAAGGTTAAGCCATAAGAAGCTATTTAGTGAAAACATTGATTATTTTGCAATTGTATTTATGACATATGTATTAACCCTATCTATCATGCCTGGATTCTTGTATGAAGATACTGGAATACACAAGCTAGGAACATGGTATGTATTTATAAATTAAATTCCCTATCTTTTGATGTATCCAAGTTCCAAAGTGGAATAGGACAATAAACAATTTGTGAATATGTTTAGGTATCCACTTGTTTTGATGACAATGTACAACATCATGGATCTAATAGCATCATATATTCCCCTCATCAAATGTTTGAAGTTGGAATCTAGAAAAGGCTTACTAGTTACAACTCTTTCAAGATTCTTGTTGGTCCCTGCATTTTACTTCACAGCAAAATATGGTGACCAAGGTTGGATGATCCTACTTGTATCTTACTTAGGACTAACCAATGGTTATGTCACTGTTTGTGTATACACAGTGGTACCTAAAGGATACAAGGTTAGTATCTTTTTTAACACTCATATTCAATATAGAGAGATTTATTATTCATAATATACAATTGTGCTAGATGAAATAGTATTATATGAAACTATACATGACACACTTTATGATTTTATAGGGTGCTGAACAAAATGCATTGGGTAATATGCTTGCATTGTGGCTTCTAAGTGGTGTATTTGTTGGAGTTGCTCTTGGTTGGTTGTGGCTAATTGGAAAGTCTCTTCCAAATACACAATAGGATTTTCTATGAATTAATCAATTCTTAATTTTACTTCTTTTTGGTGAAAATAATTGTTTTAGCTAATAGTACAAAAGACGATGTAATGTTAGTGTTAGTGTTAATAACAACAAATGTGTTGGACGAATTTTTTTAGCTATTACATATCAGTTATATTTTTAAATTTATTAATCAATTTAAAGTTGATGATCTAACTGTTTAATCTCAATTAATTAATCTAAATAAGTTAAAAAGTTTTAAATTTCGATATTCATTAGTTCAGCCTTAACTATTTAGATTAACTATAATTTTGAAATTTAAATTTTGACGATTCAATGATTCAATTATAATTAATTAGAATGACTCTAACTTAGAAATTTAAATTTCTATAATCCAACAATTTAATTTTAACTAAATAAATCTCAAAATAATATTAACTATTTAGACCGATTATAACTTAAAATTTAATAACTTAATATATATATATATATAATTATACTTTTCTATTAGCCTTAATAAAATTGAACTATTGTAATATATGATATACTTTTTTTAATTTCTATTGGATTTCATTTTTAGTTCCGATTTCGTACTTTTAATTTCTACAAATATTATATTTTTTTAATTATAATCTCTAATGTAGTTGAAAACAATAATATTTATAGCGACTAAAAAGTATGAAAAAATTTACAAAGACTAAAAGTAAAATATTGTAATTTTATAGAGATTAAAAATTTATTTAATTTTCTTTATAGATTTTTTTATAAAAAAAAAATACTCAACTCCAATTTTTTTGTAAAATATGGTATGAACATAATGAGTATTTTTTTTTCTTTTGTAAATTAAGAAAATAATAATAATAATTATTATTATTATTATTATTATTAGTATTATTATTATTATTTAACTGATATCAATGACGATTTTGCAACTTTTTTTAAGGGAATTTGAGGAGTATCACTTTAGGCTACATTGTTGAACTTCTTAATATAAACTAACAAATTATAAACGACAATAATAAGAATTGAGCTACACAAATGAGAAAATAATTAAGATGATACTATTTTAATCTGTGTTGGTCAACTCACAACAACAACAAAACAACTGTAAGATCACGACATCGGAGTGGGGAAGGGGCGACACTCAATAATTTTATAATTTTTCGATTTCAAGTTAAATTTTAAATTTTTGAGTTTTAAATTTGCTCATTTCTTTTAAAAATTAAACCATACAACATTACAAATAAAATACTTGTAAATACACATATAAAGGGTATTTTAGTAAATTGATTCGATAATATAGTCTCTACGAAGTGAAGGATATATAAATATCCCGTTACCGAACTACAGTTTCTCCACCATTTTTTCATTGCAATAAGAAAATTGCCCCCACCACATGAGGGCTTAAATAAGTAGTCCTTATATAGATCACACATACAAATGCAAATTAATGTCCCTACCAAAAAATATGTAAGATAAGAAGAAAAAGAATAATGCTATAAGAATATGTGAATGCTAGCAAAATACATTTTTTAAAATACTCTTTTAGATTGATTAAAATATACATGAATTTCACAAAATTTATATGAGATTCATGTTTTGATGAAACCTATGTAAATCTGAACAAAATTTCTTCATAACAGAATGCTTAACAAACTTTGATGAGTCATCTTTCTTCTAGAAAGCTGAAAATCTTTAGTTGAGTGATGGGTTTTATCGGTTCTGCGGTGCCGGTTGGGCTCTCTGTGACGTTTGTTTGTTTTGTTGGATTGTACTATTACTTTCAAATTTTGTTGTAGTTTGCACCAAATTATCTCAATAGTCATAAATTTTAGAGAGTTTTTTTTCTCCATCTGCATATAAAATTGGGAACTACACATGAAAAACACACTATTTTTTTACTCTTTGATGTGTATATATAAACAAAAATACAATTTTTCTCTCAATCAAATATATATTTCTTTACGGTTTTTTAGAAACATGTATAAAAGATAAAAGAAACTTTCTATATTTTACTGTTATTCCTTCTAAAACTCATAAAAACACTGAAATTATATACTTAAATTATATGTCTTCTTTGTAAACATAAGAAGAACTCCTGAAATCTCTACCATAAACAAATTTAACCATCTTCACATATATTATGACAAAAAACTACATTTTATTTATTTCTTTGATTTATTAAAAAATCATATATACATTTACAAAAATAACTTTTATAGTTTAATAAAAAAACATACAAAATCATCATTCATGTGTCTATATTTCATTATTTCTTGTGACTTTACATATGAGAGAGTCGGTGAT
>JBBPBT010000720.1:4769824-4793095 GCA_037974875.1 Cicer bijugum | reverse complement strand
TTGTATACAATATTTGTCCTAGTCAATTATGTATATTTGTCCTATTATGTATATGATTTGTACATTATATAACCAAATTGGCTTATTAGGTTTCTTTGGATTTATATATTCTTTGGATTTATATATTCTTTGTACACGATACATGTGTTTATCTTTATCGTGTTATTATGTATATACTTATTATATTATATGACAATTACCATATCTATTTCATACTTGATTGAAAAATACTACTTTGAAAATATTTGAAGTAAAAAATTTAAACAGATGACTTATAAACATAAAAAATGAATATATAATGTAAAATTTAAATGAATGACCAATAAAAAAAAGTATATTTATGATAATTGTAACGAATCTAATGTGATATATTGAGAATAAATAAAGTATAAATATAATATATCTCATTTCTTATGGATTGCACAAGGTTGTTGAGTATATATAAGATATAAATATAAAATATGCATGATTCATTTTTTATGCATTGTTCAAAGTTGTTGTGAAGAATACAAGATATGCATGGTTCATTTCTTATGCATTGCACAAAGTGGTTGAGAATATGTAAAATATGAATAAAGATGCATAGATCATGTGTGACTACATGAAGAAAAAAATAAATGTAAAATGCATGTAATGTAGATAAATTATTGTTTATTTTTTGGTTCTCAGTCCTTATGCAACTTTATTACGATATAACATTCAATGGATGAATGAAATAACAACTGTTTTTTTTTTTGCATGATAACTCTAATACATCTTATGTGACGTCTTTTTTTAGACGAATCAAATGTATATTGTTTAAAATAATTACTTTATTTTTTATTTTTTTTTAATACCGCATATATATTGAGAATCTATCGAGTTTTCGTATATATATTTTTCAAATGTCAAAATAAGTAAAATATTTTTTATATTTACACATATTTCAAATTCCAACATTTATTATCTTAAATTAAATAACATTTTAAAAAAAAAATGCTAGAACAAACAACCCTGAGACTGAATTAGTTTAGAAAGAGTATAAGATACAATATCAAATGACAACATTGGAAAATATACATTCATTATATTAGGAACAAAACAGTTGGGGTTACAATGCATGGATGAATATTTTTAGTTTTAGTTGGAGAGATAACAAACATTAGTCATTCTTGTAATTTAGGACTGATTTTGGTGAGCTTCCAATAATAATAACTGCCCCAGTTAGAACTGCTTGATACTTTTTTGTTAACCCTAACTTTTGTATGGACCACTCTTCCAAGTTTTCAATCCATCATGATGTTCTAATTTTTGCCTATGTCGCCTTTTCAGGTTTTCAACTTAGCGAGCCCATTTACCATTTTTTTTATTTTTTTATTTTTTATTTTTAATGTTTTTTTCAAGAATAATATTTTTTATTTGTATCTAAGTTTACTAAAAGTGGAAGCTCATCTCCATCCATTTATGCGAGTATTAGAGCTCCCTAGAGAAAACTTTTTTCACAACATATGGTCCCTCGTAGTTTGGGGTCCACTTTCCACGAAAATCTTTTTTTATGGGCAATTGTTTCTTTAACACTAAGTTCCATTCTCGAAACTCTTTAGGACGAACCTTTTTCTCGTAGGCTTTTTTAAGTCTCTTTTGATAGAGCTGACCATGACACAAAGCTATCATTCTTTTTTCCTATGAGATTCAATTGGTCAAATCATAATTGAACTTATTCTTCCTCTTCTAGTATTGTTTCCATCTAGACTCTGATCGAGGGAATTTCAACTTCGATGGGAAATACCGCTTCCATTCCATACACCAATGAGAAATGCATCTGATGAGGTGCGAATAGAGGCTCTATAGCCATGTAATGCAAAGGGTATTATTTTATGCCAATCCTTATATGTCTCCACCATCTTTTGTATGCTCTTTTTGATATTCTTATTTGATGCTACTACAGCCCCATTCATTTTCAGAAGATATGGAGAAGAATTATGATGCTGAATTTAGAAACTATCACACAACTCTTTCATCATTTTGTTATTCAGATTAGTCGCATTATTAGTGATTATTTTATTTGGCAAACCATATCAATAAATCAATTCTCTTTTGATGAATTTGACAACGAAACTTCTCATCACATTGGCATCAGAAGTGGCTTCAACCCATTTTATGAAATAATCAATAGCTACTAAGATAAACAAGTGTCCATTTGAAGCCTTAGACTCGATGAGTTCAATAACATCTATTTCCCACATTGAAAATAGCCATGGTCATGTTAAAACATTGAAAGAGGTAGGCGGTACATGTACTTTATTAACATATATTTGACATTTATTTACGAGACTAAAGCACTTGGACTACATGGTCAACCAATAGTAGCCAGCCCTTAAGAGTTTTCTTTTCATTGCGTGTCAATTCGCATGAGTTCCAAAAGAACCACTTGAATGATTTTCTCCATTTTCGCTTTATCCACAAATCTAAGGATAACCATATCATGATTTCTCCAATAGAGCACATCACCATTTAAGAAAAAGTTCATTGACAACCTCCTTAAAACACTCTTGTCATTCTTTGAAATACCTAGCGGATATTCCTTATTCTTAACATATGATTTGATATGAAAAAACCATGGTTTGTCGTTAGACTCTTCTTCTATTGATAAGCAATATGTCGTCAAACTCTTCTCAAAGTGTTTTGTCAATTCTTTGATATGGATATGATAAGAAATCAACTTGGAATCCCACATTTCCCATTCTCCTTTTGTTTTATGGATGACCAACATAATTTTTACCTTTGATTCAATAGATGCTTTGATAGCGTTTCAGCAAGTGTACTGAATCATTGCAAGTAATAATAAAACGGTAGTACCGAGTGTCAAACTCAAGGATTGCATTTTACTATTGAATTATATTTAATTACTAAAATTGAACCAAAGGTTCCCAAGTTGATTGAAATGATATTTGAAATTAACAACAGTAATAAAATTGATCTTTTATAATGAGAAAAATTTCAGGGATGAGTTTCACTTCGAATCCAACCTTGGTGTCTAATTTGATCCTAGTTACTGAATTCCTTTATTGAATTATTACCGAATTCTCTTTATTATTCTTGCCCTAATGTCTTAGTGACAGAACCTTTAATTCCAAAGTAACCCCTAATTCCTTAGTAGATTTAAGATTAGAATTAAGCATTAGTGTATAGAAATTCTCTTGTAAATTATTGCTTTGCAACTAATTTAATTGGTTTCATGACTTGTATCTATCCCTAGACTACAAATTCATGAATTTCTCATCTCAAGCATTCGTAAAGTCCACTTTCGTTTCAAAATACAAATCGTAGAACATTTTAATGTTGATCAAGCAATAAAAAGCATTAAGCACAGAGATGATTCATATAACTAGAAATTAAATCAGAAAAATAAGGGTTTCATCTAGTTACACTCATCCCTAACAAATAGGGTTTAGTTACTCATGACAGATATACAAAAGATAGAGATTAGAGAAGAGTTACAAGAAGGATTCATGAATGATTCTTGATAAAACTGCTCCAATGGCATTAGAAACGGCCGTCTTTGAGTTTCTATGCTAGGGCACAAGTCTCCCAACTTCCCATGAGTCAAAAAGATCCCTAAACAGTAAAAAATTGCATTTTTATGAATGCTGATCCGCTCCGGGCGCATATTGACAGTACTGAATGGCAGGAAATGCGCCTCAGGCGTGCTCTAGGCGCACAGCATCTGCTGTCTGGCGTATTTTGCATTTTTTTTCTCATCTTTCGAGTTTGAATTTGGTCCCGGTGTCTTCACGAAAGTTGTAGATATAGATCTTAGCTTTCATTAGCACTTGAATTGAATCCAATTGGACATCTAGAACTCTAGATATGGCTGAAATACTCTACATAGGTCATGTTGATTTTTCACCAAAATTCAGCACTGCACTAAAACAAAGTAACAACGCAAAACTACGAAAAATCTCTACTTAATTAAGCAAATAAGAACAAAAAAATTTCATTAAATCAAATAACTAAAATCAACAAAATATATCAAATAACTCATTAAATTAACTAATGATTTAACATAAATAAGACTAAAATCAATAAAAATTATGCATATGATGAAGAGTCATCATGCTTTAATGACCATAACACATGAAATATTCTGAAATATATCTCATATTTTGAAATATTTTTTGTGCAATCAAAACACAATTTAGCCGTAAATGGAATGAATTGTTTCTCTGGAGAAATCAAAATAGCTTCAATTACATGCCATAATGCATTAGAAGCACCATCGAACACCAACATCCATTTTTCTTTATCAGATGATTCAGTCTCTTAAAATAAAGTCATTATGTTTTCATCGAGGAATTCATACTACATTGATTGATAATCTTCTACAGGTTGTTGAGCCTAATACTATGCTAATTTGCTTCGATTGATAGCCTTTTGTGTAACATACCCCAAGTCGTAATCTGATAACAACATCTGCTAATGGACAATCATTCCAGTAAGAGAAAATTTCTCAAAGATATACTTAATTGAGTCGATTTTAGACATCAACCAAGTTGTATGATATAACATATATTACCTAAACCGACGAGCAACTCATGCTAATGTGCAACATGTTTGTTTAAGCAGTAAATACCTTGTTTCACAACTGGTGAAGTTTTTGATCATATAATAAATAACACGTTCTTTCTTACCAGATTCATCATGTTTCCCCGACACACAATCCATTCTCCTCAAGTACTATTAAGTACATAATAAATGGTTTCCCAAGAACAGGAGGCACTGAGATCGGAGGTTTTGACTAGTATGGTTTAATCTTTTCAAAACCTTTTTGACAATTCTCATTTCATTCAACCTTTTGGTCTTTACACGATAACTTGAAAATTGGCTCACATGTAGCGATTATATGTGATATAAACTTGAGAATTTAATTCAATCATCTAAAAAAGCCACGGACTTCTTTTTTCGTGCATGAAACCGACATTTCTTGTATTGCTCTTTCTTTATTTGGGTCCACCTCTATCCCCTTTTGATTAACGATAAACATGAGTAACTTGCTTGATCTCACACCAAATTTGCACATAATAGGAATTAAATGGAGTCTAAACTTCCTTAGACGCACAAATAATTTTTGAAGGTTAACGATGTGGTCTTCATCGGTTCGAGACTTTGCAATCATATCATCCACGTAAACTTTTATCTCCTTATGCATGGTGTCATGAAACAAAGTTACTATTGCTCTTTGATGGGTTGCCCCAACTTTCTTCAATCCAAATGATATCACTTTATAACAAAAAAACTCCTCATTGTGTGATGAATGTGGTTTTCTGCATATCCTCGAGAGCCATCTTGATTTGATTGTACCCTGAGAAACCATTCATGAAGGAGAAAAGAGAATATTGAGCAACGCTATCTACTAGGATATCAATATGAGGCAAAGGAAAATCGTCTTGGACTAACTTTATTTAAATCCCGATAATCAACCCACATTAGAACATTTCCATCCTTCTTTGGAACTAGGACAATATTAGCCACCCATTGAGTATATTATGCCACTTCTAAGAAACTAGCATCAAATTACTTCTAGATTTCTTCTCTAATTTTAAGTTACATATTCGGCCTCATTCTCCGCAACTTTGGTTTAATTGGAGCACATTCATATTCGAGTGGTAGTTTATGTTCAACTATGTTTGTATTTAGTCCACGTGTATCCTGATATGACCACGCAAAGACGTCTGCATAGTCAAATAAAAGTTTAATCAGCTTTTCTCGTTCACTTTCTTTCATAGACATGCCAATTTAAATTTCTTTCTTATCATATTTTGTCCCAAAATTGACCAGATAAATCAGTTCTTGATAAGATTGGATTATCTTAGCTTCATGCTACATTAGTTTTTCTAGTTATGGGGGAAATACACAATTGTCTTCACAATCCTCATCAGTGTGATTAATTGGGTGTTCAAAATTATAAGAATGGGTTCTAGCGCTGTTATTTTCAAGAGATTCATTTTCAACTCTGCATTGTTTAAATTAACAAGAAAGAGAAAGAAAAAAAAAGATGAATAAAGATTGTGATTTCAAGAAAAAGAAGAAAAGAAAAAAAAGGGTTGGAGAATTTAAAAGTGCATTTATTGATTATAAGTACGACATTGAAATACATGCACCATAATTAATTCTCCTTATAGCCTTGGGTAGAGCAAAATGAGTTGAAATACATAATTACTTTGAATATGAATTAACAAATATGGGTAACTCGGTGATCTTCTAGTTGTTGAGACTGGTATTTGGAGGACAAGAGTACAATAATTTGAGGGTATCATCATTAACATGATCTTCTTCCACAACAACCACCTGATCAACATATATTATTCTGACACTTTGAAAGTTTTGGCGAATGTCACAAATAGGATTATTTTGTGAATTTGATATCCAGTTTTCGAGACGAGTCGTCTTGCTTTCCCTTTTTTCTTTCACAATCTTTTCTTTATCAGCTATTGTAGGTACATATCCCAACCCGTACATATTGTTCTTTTATGGTATTTCCAATAATTTCCCCAATTTAACAAAAAACCCTCCTTCCAACATGGACTTGGTAGACTTCAATGATTTGATAGACAGTTTTGATTCCTTTAAGCGAAACCCTTCAACTATGAAGAAGACATTGGAAATTTCTAGTGCTTGGAAGAAAGTCTATGTGGCTTCTTTCATTTCTTCGATGTAGCCAATAAAAGATGGATGATTCACTATCATATCTTGTTCCTCAAACATTATTATCAGCTTATTATTCACTATAAACTTTAGCTTTTGATAGAAAGTGGATGTTACTGCTCCAACAACATGAATACATAGTTTCCCTAAAAGGCAATTGTATGTCGGTTTAATATTCATTACATGGAAGGTTATTCCAAAGTGAGGAATCGATATGTCAATTTCACCAACAACTTGTCTCTTGGATCCATCAAATGCTTTCACCACCATTGCATTGGGCTTCATGCAAGATTCATTAACAAATAGTTTCAAAAATGTTGATTTCAGCATGACATTCAGTGACGAACCATTAACCACTAGCACCCCGTGCAAGAATATGATCATGACATTTCACATAAATGTGTAGTGCTTTATTGTGCTTTTTCCCTTCAACTGGTAATTCTCCATTTCTAAAACTCAAATAGTTACTAGTGATGATGTTATCGTGAACTCCGCCAAACTGGTCAACAGTGATATCATGAGTAACATGGGCCTCATTTAAAACTTTCAACAGTGCCCTTATATGTGCTTTAGAGTTCAATAACAAGGAGAACACATATATCTTGGAAATGATTTGATTTAGTTGATCCGCCACCTTATATTCATTTTGCTTGATAAACTTAAAAAATTTGTTAATTTCTTCTTCAAACACCACTTTTTTGCTTGTCTCTTGTCCTTTTATGGCATGATACATAGCTTATTTCCTTTTTTTCTCCATGGCTCTCCTTTTTCTTAAGTTGTTCAGGAGCGTCTACTTGACCATTTCGAGTCACCCCACCAATCCCTAAAATGTTGGTGATATCAGTTTTAGGTTCACAACTATCACTTGATTAATGATTGGCCAAGTGAGATGTGACTTCATTATTCCATGGTACCGCCTTGGTATTTTCGTAAGGAAAAGGGGAATGGTGCTTGAACAATTATTGCATTTGACTTGAAAGGAGTTGGCTTAAGATTTTCTTTTTTGTAGATGATTTCCAATGGTTTTGGGAAGTATATACTATTTTGCACACACGGCTCTATGGTCAACACATGATCATCTTTTGTATATTGGTTTATCTCATTTTTAATGACATTGATAGAGGTATCTCCATGGCGTTGCAAAGGATTAATCCCTATGTTGGGACGATCTTCCTTGAAGGTAAGCTATTTTGCATTAATCAGTTCTTACACTTTAGATTATAGGGCTTGGCAATCTTTGACGGAATGCCCTACGGCTACTGCATGGTATTCACATATGGCACTTGGGTTGTACCATTTTGGGAATGGTGGTTATAGAGGTTGCATTGGTCTTAGGACTACCATTGAATTCTAGAATACATGAAGCAACAATTGGTTGTATGTGACGGTAATTGGGTTAAAATTGGTTATCTTTTTCTCTCGATTAATTGGTGGTTTGTAGTGATTCGGGATTGGATTTTGGTTCCATTGGTTTTGTTGGGAAAACGTGACAGGTGGTGGTTGGACCAGGGGTGGTTGATAATAAGGTGGTTCTCCATACAATCTCACCACTCCTCATGCCATTTTCTACTCTTTCTCCTATCATGACCATACATAGGAAATTGCATAGCTATCTCACGAAATTGTTAGGTAGTTGGGATAAAGTCTAGTGAGTGAGAAGGGGTAGTTTGGTGTTCTTCATTTGCAGTTGGAGGATTTCCATTTGTATTATCCTTCCTTATCAAAACCTGTATAGCCTCTAGGATTCTATCAACCTTGTCCTTCAATTGGTCGCCATTCGCTCTCATCACTTCATGGTTTTTCTCAAGTTCATTCATGATCTTGGAGTTTTCACGAGTTTGATAAGGGTGTTAGCGAAACAACTTTATTGATTTTTTCTAAAAGATCATATGATGCTAGTTAAAAAAAGAAGATTTATATGCATGCATGTGGGTATGGACCAGAGTTGTGGTTGGACCAGTGGTGGTTGATAATAAGGTGGCTTTGAAGGGTGATATTGGGGGTATGGAGCTTGTGAGGTCGCAGCCACATATGGATAGGGAATGTAGGAAATTTAGGGTATCGGAGGCTGAAAATTTGGAAGTCAATAAGAATCCATGGTTGGAGAATAATAGACCTTTAGGTTTGCCATTACAGCGTTAATATCCCTTTCTTTCTTCTTTGTAAATTCCATATGGGGTTTCTTCATACCACTTGTACCACATACAATCTCACAACTCCTTGTGCCACTTTCTACTCTTTCTCCTATCATGACCATACATAGGAAATTGCATGGCCATCACACAAAATTGTTGGGTAGTTGGGGTAAATCCCGGTGAGTGAGAAGGAGTAGCTTGGTGTTCTTCATTTGTAGTTGGAGGACTCTCATCTGTATTATTCTTCCTTATCAAAGTCTATATAGCCTTTAGGATTCTATCAACCTTGTCCTTCAATTGTCCAACATATGCTCTCATCACTTCTTTGTTTTGTTTAAGTTCATTCATGATCTTGGAGTTTGCGCGAGTCCGATAAGGGATCAGGGAAACATCTTTATTGATTTTTTTGAAAGATCATAGGATGCTAGTTAAAAAATAAAGATTTATATGGATGCATGTGGGTATTATAGAACCATTGATTCTTCAACCTAGGCACAAAAATCTTTTTGGATCATGCATCAAAACCAAACCTTTACAGAGAGAAAACTCAAAACAAGCTCGTTTATTGATAATTAAAAGGGTACAAGTGCAACATTTTCTCTATATTTCAAAGACATTTTTTCTATCGCTCTCGACAAATTAAACTATTCATAGCTTCTACCAAACTATTACAATGTTGAATGAAAGTAATAATCTCAGCAGATGTGGCAGATGGAACTATGTTTGCTTTTGTTTTCCTTAGGAGTACGGGAACCCTTTCAATGGCTTGGTTGACTATGAAAGTGAGTTTTTCACAGCGATTCATCCAAATTATCCCTTCTTGCTCAATCATCTCTATTGCTTGTACTTGTTTCATCATTCAGTTTCTTAACGTATTTGCTTCTTCTAGTTCCTTCAACCACGTTTCTCAGTACATAGCAACAACTTTTTGTTTTTCAATTTTGTTTCTTCTATCCAACTATTGTTTCAAATCTTCCAATTCTCTTTTTGTATTTATCTCACTGATTTTGAATCTTTCAACCATTTTCTCAACTTCTCAACTTCATGTCGTGCTTGGTCTTTTTGTTGTCCTCTCAAACATAAAGATTCGTCAGATCCCCTTAAATTACATTGAAGCTTGAGCTTGCAATCTTCCTCCATCTTTGCCCTTTTATTTGATATTTCAAAGGAAATTGTCTTATGTTCATTTTCCAAATGGTAAGTTTGTTAAAAAATAACTTAACCTTTTATACCAAGCTCTTGGCATTTGTTTCAGTCCATATAAAGATTTGGTAAGTTTGAAAACATGATTTGGTTTAGATTGATTCTCAAATCCAGAAGGTTGTTTTACATAAAGTTATTCATTTAAAAATGCGCTTTTAACATCCATTCGAAACAACTTAATAAGCTTATGAGATGCATATTCATGAAGTGTACGAATAGCTTATAACCTTGTAACTGGAGCAAAAGTTTCATCATAATTTATACCTTCTTGTTGATTATAGCCTTGAAGAACCAATCTTACTCTGTTATTTTCTTCATCTAATTTATTTCTGAAAACCCATCGTGCACCAATGATTGATTGATCTAGTGGATCAGGTACCAACGTCTAGACCTCATTTTTCTTAAATTGCAGCAGTTATTCCTTCATGGCTTCAATCTAAGATTGGTCAACTATGGCTTCTTTAATTGATTTTGGTTCCATTTGATATATCATATCCATGTTATTTTCATCATTATCGAATGATTTTCTTGTTCGAATCCCATCAGTTGTATCTCCAATGATTTTTTGTTGAGGATGATCTTCAATTGTTCTCCAGCTTTTTGGTGGAGACTGAAACACATATTGTTTAACGATCTCTGTTTGCTGCATATTGTTCATTTGCAGACCAATTTGATTTTCTTTTTCCTCATTTGTTATACTCATATTCAGATCATCAAACTCATCAAATATTATATGCATATTGATTTCTACAACATTAGTTCTTAAATTAAATACTCTATAGCCTTTAGAGTCGATTGAATATCCTAAAAATATTGCTTTGTCTAATTTTGCATCAAATTTTACAAGAACATCTTTGTTGTTCAAAATATAACATTAACATCTAAAAATGTGAAAATAAGAAATGTTAAGTTTTCTGTTTTTTAAGATTTCACATGGGGTTTTGTTGATGATTTTTCTTATTCAAACACGATTTAAAATGTAACAAGAAGTATTAATAGTTTCGGCCCAGAAATATCTTTCAACATTTGATTCTTCCAAGATTGTTCTTGCCATTTCTTGTAATGTTCTATTTTTTCTTTCAACAACTCCATTTTGTTGTGGAGTTCTTGCACAAGATAGATTATGAGAAATGCCAAGTTCATTAAAGAAGGTTTAAAAAGAGGCATTTATGAATTCTCCTCCATGATCACTTGTTACAGAAATGATGTTGGGCTCATTTTCATTTTGTACCTTTTTGCAAAAAAAAAAATGGAATGCATCAAATGCGTCATGTTTTTGTTTTAAAAATAGTACCCACGTATATGTTGAAAAATCGTCAACAATAACAAAGTCGTATTCCATTCCTCCTAGACTTTTTGTTTTGATTAGCCCAAAGAGATCCATGTGAAAAAATTCAAGAGTTTTGTTTGTAGTTATAAAATCTTTTGAGTGAAAACTACTCTTAACTTGTTTTTCTTTTGCATAAGCTTCACATATTTTATCTTTATCAAAATTGTTTTTGGATAATCCTCTAACAAGATCTAGTTTTGAGATTTTTGAAATTGTTTTCATACTTATATGTCCAGCCCCTCTTATGCCGTATCCATTTGTCTTTATCGATGGACATAAAACAAGACTCATCAGGTAGTTCTTCAATATATAGAACATATAAATTTTTCTTTCTATTTCCAAAGAAAAGAATTTCTCCAGTTTTAGTTTTTCTAATTTCACATATTCTTGGTTTGAAGATAACTTCAAAATCGTTGTCACATAGTTGAATTATGCTTAAAATATTATGTTTCAAACCTTCAACATATTAAGCATTAGTTATTTGAGTAGAGTTTGTCTTACCAATAGTTCTTTTACCATTAATCTGAGCTTGATTGTTGTTTCCAAAAGTAACTGAACCTCCATCTTTCTTGATGAATGTCATGAGACAATTTTTATCTCATGTCTTATGTCTTGAACATCCACTATCCAAGAACCAATAATTTCTCTTTACATTTGGAAATCCAATCTGCATAAGGTGTCATCTCATTCTTAGGTAACCATTTTATCTTGGGTCATTAGGAGTTAGTTTTAAAGTTATCTCTTCTTTTAAAATAACATTTTAATTTTTCATGACCATTTTTGAGACAATATGAACATTTACTTGGTAATCTTGGAATTGGTTTTGTAATATGGATTTCAAAAAGCTTTAATCTTGATTTTGAAGTAGTTCCAGATCGTTCTTCTTTTTCCAATTTTTCTAGAGAAAGTTCAGCTTTTGTTTCAGAACATTCTCAGTTTTGAAAGTAGTCTGGAGAACGTTCTCTTCTTTTGTAGTTTTTTCAAAATTTGTTCAGCTCTATTTGTTGAACGATCTTTTCCTTTAAAAAACTTTTTCCCTTTAATTTTTTCATCTATTTTTTTAAAGTAGCAAGCAAATTCCATATGTCCAAGTTTTTTGCAATATGAGCATCTAGTTTTACATTTTTCATCCTTCCGTTTTGAAACGAAAAAGTTTTCATACATTTTTGCTTTTTGAGTTTGATTAAAACTAAGACCAGCTTTATCAAAGATTCCTACTTGATATCCCATGATTTTGTGAAAAGTTTGTTTTCAGTTTTAAGGAGAATGTTCTCCGTTTTCTTTGCAAAATATTATTGACCCTTCTGACTTTCAACATTTTTTTGTGTGTTTCTTTTAGTTCCTAAATGATATTATTGAGAATATTATTTATAGCTTGAGCTTTTTCTTTTTCTTCTTTTTCTTTATGAAAATGTTCTTTCAAAGAACTACATTTTTGAATAAGAAGGTTTGAATCATTTAACAAATTGTCAAATTATTTTCCCATTTGTTGACATAAATAACACAGTTCAGAATTTGCTACCTTATTTTCTTTTGTTTTTGCCATCAAGCATATGTTGTCTTCCTCATTTTCTTCTGTTTCTGATTCTTTTGAATCATCCCATGTTCCCATCATTGAATTCTTTTTGACATGAAATCATTTTGGTGGTTTTTTGTTTAGGGGACATTCTGATTTGTATGTCCTAATTTATTACATCCAAAGCATGTGACTTGGCTTTTGTCTACTTCTGTTTTAGGATTTTTGTTTTGAAATCCCTTTTTGATTCGATCTCTTGTTCTCATCGTTCTTTGTATCCTTCTGGTGAGAAGATCAATCTCTTCATCAACATCTTCTTGTTCAGTTTCTTCTAGTTCCTCCTCTATTTGTACTATGATGTTTTCTTGAGATGATTTTAGTGATGTAGCTAAATATCACTAGAAGGGGGATTTGAATAGGGATTTTACTGTTAAAAAAATTATCACGGTTTTGAAAAGCTATCCTTTAAGAGAGGATGTGAATCTCGAGGATAAGAATTTTAACCTTTGAATTAAAGCTAAATAAAAGAGAAAGAGAATAGACAGTGACACACACAACCTTTATATTGGTTCACCCAATGAAGGCTACGTCCAGTCCTCACACACTTGTGCGATTTTACTAATGATCAAACTGATTACCCTCTCTCAGAGATTGATTACACTTGGTGTATTCTTTAGCCTCACCAAGCTTACAATCTTGTTTCTTACATGTTCCAACTATTTTCAAGTGTAACTCACGTGGAAATTACAAATTGATATGTGTATATATGTTTTTATTTACTTAAACACTTTCTAAAAAAGATATTTCAAAGATCTAGTGTAGGATTATAGAAAGTATAAAGAGAGGATGGATATTGCTCTTAATAACTTTGAGATACTTGATTTTTTTATGCAATGTTGTTGTGTATTTGATGATGAAGAGCATACTGCCTTTTATAGAGACTTTGAGCTTACTTTTCCAAGTGGCAAAAGCTTTATGACCGTTGGGATTTTTAATAAAAAAAGTCCATGGTCTTTCCTCATATTTACGAAATTGTCATCCAGCTGTCTTTGGACTGGTTCAGTCCATCCTCTTGCACGAGGTTCAAAATTCTTAGGAACTTGGACATGTTTTCTCCTTTTCTTTTTCCTTTCTTTAAGACATGTATGAGCTACATATTTGTCTTGTTAGCTACTATCTTTTTGTAGGTTAATGTTGGGTCGTTTTCAACATGTGAGAGAGATATGTTAAGTCGTTTTCAATAATGTCGGGCTGCTTTCAAAGATTTTGACCATAGACCTATCCTAGTATAATCTGCCCTCGTATCTATTTATTTTGCCTTCTGACATCTTTATTTCAAAGGCTTTATTTTATTTATTCACTCTATAATACTTTTTTGTCTTCTCTTGATGAATAAAAAACATGTGTTTCAGTGAGGATGAGTATTCTGCAGTTTTGAAGTATCATCCTCTTGCAAGATCATCCTCATGAATTCCAATCCTCCATATTTGAATAATATTTTTCTCCTTTCTGTCTTAATGATTAATAACCTATTTTCTTATATAAATTCACTCAAAAGCACAAATTAGTCATTAACCATAATCATAATCTTTTAAGTAATTTTATTATCATTAAAACCATTTAGGAGAGATTTTGTCTCAACATTTAGTGTTATTGCTTTTCCTTTCATGATTGGTTTGTCTTCTTACAACAATACTTCATGTGCTCTTAAAGTTCCAATTAATTCTTCCAGAGGAAGTGATTCAATTAGTATGGCTTATGGTTGTTACCATTGGTCTCCAAATGATTGGAAGACATCTCATGCTTTTTCTTACTCTTTCTTGTACTGAGTAAGCTTTGCCAAGAGAACGCATTTCATTTACTATTGTTGTGAACCTTGAGTACATTTCATCAATATTTTCTCTTTCTTGCATTTCAAATAGTTTGAATTTCCTTATGCCAATGTCTATTCTTGTTTCTTTAACATGGTTGGTTTCTTCGTGATGAGTTTGTAATGTATCTCATACTTCTTTAACAGTTGTGCATTCATCAACTCTTTCACTTTCTTCCCTACTTATAAGAATAGTTAATCTTTAGAGTTTACAAGTACCTTGATTTTATCTTCAGATGTTCAATCTGTTTCTTTCTTTGCAGTAGAGGTTGAATCAATTTGATCAACTCTTGGTATGAAATATCCATCTGTAATGATGCACCACATTCATGTATCTTGAGATTTTAGAAACAATTGCATTTTATTCTTCCAAAAATAATAATCAGATCTATCAAAGTAAGGTGGTCTATTGGAAGATCCTCCTTCAACAATGTATTTTGCTTTCAACATCTTTTCTTCTAGTTCTTTTGTCCAGCACTTGTTAGGTGTTTTTAATCTTTCTAAAGACCTTACTCTAATGCCAATTGAAGTAGTAATGTTGATTTACAAGGAATTGGGGTTTGAATTGTTAATGTTCCTAATTAAAAATTCCTAAAAAACTTAAGGATTTAACTCAAGAATGATATTGGTTAAGAAAACACAAAACGGATAACGTTCTTGGTTTTTACCAGAAAATGGAAAACGTTCTTGGTTAGCTTGATAAACAAAAATTCAGTTTATGTTTTAATTCAACTAATTAATTAGGCTTAATAAATAAGGAGATAAGAGAAAGAATAACGCACAAGGATGTATCCTGGTTCACCCAACTTTGGCTACGTCTAATCCTCACAATTGTGAGTTTTTCCACTAAGTGTTTAAAACAAATAACATTCTTGGTTATACAACACCTAATTCAGATCTGCCATGATTTGTTACAAGATCTATTTCTTTCTACCCATAAATAGATTTAATTAATTCACCTATCAGCCTTGATATGATTTATAACAATCTTTTAAAACTATATTAAACTCTTATAATTTGAGTTTTACAATAATGGTGAGATTATTTTGAAAGAATTTGAGATGTCTCAACTCTTGTTTGAGAGTCAATTCTTTACAAAGAATTCAGTACAATAATAACAAAGTAATATGTATAATTAGAACTGTATCTTTCTTGAGAAAATGAGAATTTCAAGTATATGAATGTGAATGATTTATAAGAGTTGATAGCACTTGAACTTCTGCAATTTTTTCCTAAGCATTAGCATTTCTTTTATAGGCGTTTTGGAGCATTAATGATGGTCAAAAGAGTTGTTGTTAGTGTTCTGTCTTTTTTACCAAAACTAATATATGTGAATAAAAATATTCAGCCTTTGAATATTTTTTTTGAAATCTGTTTGAATGCTTTTGTGTTTAATGATCCTTCATGCTTCTCATAAATTTGTTGATGCCATATCTTTGATATGGAGATTCAATTCTGTTGAAAACTGTTTGAAGAATGGTGATGCACTTTTGTAGATATATGGAGATCGATATCGAACTTCTGTAGAAACGGAGATTAATAATCAATCTGGACTATTAGTTATTGAACTTTCTAAAGATTGATGATCAATCTTGAGGTTTAGTGTTTGATCATTCTGGACAACTTCCTGATCAATCTGGATGACTTTGTATAGACCAAGATTGATTAACTTTCTTGACAGTTAGGCTAGAGAAAATTCATACTTGTCATAACTTGTTTGATTCATGAGCTTTTATCTTAGTGATTTGAATGCCTTATTCGACTAGAATGGATCCTACTTATTCCTTTCCAAATACAAATAATATTAATATTAAATTCATAGGCATAATGTTTTCTGAACTAGTGGAGATTGATCGACCAAGAGGTTGTGGTGATCAGTCTTGATCTTGGAGAACATTCTCCGTTTTACCCAGAATGTTATTGTTTTATCTGATCAGTTTTTATCTGATTTCTTTGCTATGTTTGATTCCTATCTTTAAATTAATTCACTCAAAAATACAAGTTAAATTAACATAACATTTTAAAATAAAAAATAACAATCTTAATTAACCTTTTTTTTCATCAAAACTTTAATTTGAGAGTTTGTCTTAACAAGTACCCTACGACATCCGTTAAAAATATGATTACCTATAATTAATTGTACAAAAGTAATATTAACTTAAATATATCCATTTCTCCTTATTATTAAAATATGAATATCAATTATTTTTTTAATGTGATTTTGAAGTCAATGTGTACTTAAGAAAGGGAGGAAATTTTTTTTTATTAATGTGCTTGACAAGAGTGTGGTATTGCTCCTACTTATCTCTCGATGCGATGGAGAAATCAAAGCTACATAGTTCTTGAATTGAAAATGTGTATGTATTGAAAAATACGATTACCTGTAATTAATTATACAAAAGTAATATTAACTTAAATATATCCATTTCTCCTTATTATTAAAATATGAATATCAATTATTTTTTTAATGTGATTTTGAAGTCAATGTGTACTTAAGAAAGGGAGGAAATTTTTTTTTATTAATGTGCTTGACAAGAGTGTGGTATTGCTCCTACTTATCTCTCGATGCGATGGAGAAATCAAAGCTACATAGTTCTTGAATTGAAAATGTGTATGTGTTGATTATGTTTTAAAGAAAATGTATTTCGTTATTGATAAAAAAAAAAATTATTTTGACCAAAAAATGAGTTTGTTTGATTTGAATAATTATTTTAAAATATGTGTTTCAAGACTATCAAGTTGTACAACTTGTGTCTCAAAAATTCAAAAATTAAAAAGATGTCACATCTAATTAATCAATTTAAATTAAATTTCATATATTTATTAATATATTTGTGAAGATGAGTTTTAGAACTATCAAGTTGTCATTGTTGAGACAAAATCTCAAATAAATGTTTTGATATAAACAAATAATAAGTGAATTATGATTCTAAATTATGTGTTAATTTAACATGTGCTTTTGAGTGTAATAATCCAAGTTAGGTACAAAGCAAATGCAAGAGAAATTAGTTTAAAGAAAGCTACAAATGAACAAAACTGAACCAAGAGCGTTCTTAACATAATTTGGAAAACCAAGAACATTCTCCATGTTTCTGTCACTTTCAACAAGTAAAATCAAATTAGTTTTTAATGCAAGGAAAGCTCTCAGAAATTGGGAATGGATTTCCAATTCATATACTAGGAATGAACAACTCTCATATGGACAAAAGAATCACTCAAAATGATCAAAGGATAAAAAACACAACTCAAAACAAAAATGTCAAATGATCATTCTCCAGCAGTGAAACATTAGTCTCCAGATTGATAAACATTCTCCAGTTTGTTATACTTGATCTTCAGCAGCAAACATCTTTCTCCAAGTACGATGACATCAGTCCAGAATGATACAAATATTCTCCAACTTACTGACCATCATTTTCCAACCCTTTTGCATCGTTCTCTAGCCTTATATTATCATTCTCCAGCTTGTTTTGCACGATTCAAAAGGTAGTCTTAATCTGAATCTATTAAGCACGTCTTTAGGATGTTTGTGTGCATAAACAAATGGTAATCACAGTCAAGAATGAGAAGCTACAAATCATACATTGTTAGCACAAAAGCAGAAATGCAGAATATTCAATACAATAACATTCAAAGTTTAAAAGTTTGGTCTTTGGTCAAGTCTGACACATGACAACAAGAGACCCCAAGCTCAAGGAAAACACATAACTTCTAGTGCTAAGAAACTTCATCAATCACATACATTCACATACTTAAAAGCTTCTCATTTGCAATAGAATCAGTTCTGAATTTATCTTCATATATCCAAATCGTATTACTAAGTTCTTTTATCAAGAATCTATTTTCAAACACGAGTTGAGCATAATCAAATTCTACCAATACTCTAAATCATTATTGTGTAAACTCAAAACTATAAGACTTGTTTATAGTTTGAGTATTTTTGTAAAAATCCTTTTATGATTAAAAAGTGAATTGTAAAATCCTCTCAAGATTGATAAGTGACTTGATTGAATCATTTCTGGGTAGAAAGGAATTGTTGTTACAAATCAAGGTTGATGCTAACAAAAATCATGTAAAACCAAGAATATTATTTGTTTGAACACTTAATGGAAAATCTCACAGTTGTAAGGACTAGACGTAGCCCGATTTGGGTGAACCATGATATATCTTTGTGAGTTATCTCTTCCTTACCTCTATTTACTTTCAATCATTTTGATTCTCAAGTTAAATAGATAAACTAAAATTGTGATTTTAACTAACCAAGAACGTTCTCCGTTTTCTGTTTTCATAACCAAGATTATTCTTTAGTTATTTTCTTAAGATTTTAATAGGAAATTTTAAATAAGCGAATTTACAATTCAAACCCTATTCCTTGTATATTGACATTGCTACGTCAGTCAACACTTGCATCCTAACAACTCAAAGGTTAACAAATGGCACATCTAATTATTCCTTCAATGTTTGATTATAATTATATCTTTGTTTTTTTAAGAATTAAAAATTGATGCTAAATTAAATAAGTTTAAATAATTATTCGAAAGAACGTAAGTAATAAACAAAAAAAATAGCAGTAAAAAATATATATGGACTTGTAACTTGATCTATTAAATAAACAAAAACACATTTTAATAATAGGAAAAAAATACGATATACAAATGTGAGTCTATTTCAAAACACTTTTTAATTAAATAAGTACAAAACTCATTTTAATATTAAATAGCATAACTCAAGACTAAAAAAAAATCGATTAACATTACTCATAGATGAAATAAATGATGTTTATTGCTATTTAATTACATCTATAATTATTTATATTAAATAAAATTACAGAATAAATATATCAGGATTTTTGTTAATTAAATGGAACAAACATAATAGGAATAACGGGATATTTATTAGCAGGCTATAATTATTAGCTAACAAATAGGGATGGGAATAGGCTAGGCCGTCTGTAGGAGTCTATGGTCTAGCCTACTTATGGTCTGGCATGACTTATTTAATAAAAAGGCTAGACTCAGGCTGTTTTTAAAGCCTATTTATTTAAATAGGTCAGGCTCAGGCTTATAAAAAAGTCTGTTAGGCCTAACAGACCGGCCTATATATTTATTATTTATTAATATTATTTTTTATTATTATATTAATAATATTATTTTCTATTTTAAATTCTATCAATTAGGCAATCACTTACTAATCATTCCATATTCAGTAGTCGTTCTATATTCGGTAGCAACTCTATATTTGGTAGCAACTCTATATTTGGTAGTCGTTTTATATTCGATAACCGTTCAATTAGTCAATCACTTAGTAGTTGTTCCTTATTTGTTTAAGAAGTAATAATGAATTCATTTAAAAAGGCTTTTAAAAAGGCTTTCAGACCAGACCAAACTATTAAAAATGTCAGATTTAGGCCGAAAAAAAAGTCTATGATAGGCCGTAGGCCAGGCTTAGGCCGAAAAAATAAATCGTAGGCCAGGCTCAGGCCTTTCAAAGCCTGGCCTGACCTATTCCCACCCCTACTAACAAGCTGTAGCAAGCAGAAGCAAGTGCATATATCACGCCCAAACAAATTGTAACAGGCAAACATGTCTTTCGCATAAGGTAAAAGCAAAACATCACATAAAGCAAAGCATTCAAAGAAAAGCACCTATGGTAGAAAACAAAATGAATTTTAATCTTTACAAAGACAATAAAAATGATCTCAACCAAAACATCATCCACATAGACAAAATAAAATTTCATCTCTCAAATAAATCAACTCTAGTTCTAAATTTTAGCTTCTAGTCTAATAATATAAAGTTGAGAAACAGATCAAACATGAAGAGAATGAAAAAATACATATCTTTTCAAATATCAGTGAAGACGGTCGGTGTGGTGGTGTGCGGATGAACAAGAATGTCTAACGTCTTATCTATTTTATTTTTTTATTTGATTTATGTCACTTGTGTTATTAAAATGGGTTTGAATAGTTTATGGTTATGGGTTCACTTGAGAAAATTGAATGACGGATTTTTTGAATTTTCTTTATCTCTTCTTCTTTGTTTTTTATATTTCCTCTCTTTTCTATTCTGTTTTTTTATACTTAGTTAGATTTCTACTTACCTCCAATTTTTGTTTTTGTTTTTTTATTTTTTGTCTCAATTTATAGGCTAAGATGATGATTTTTTCTGTTCATTAAATAAAATTAAGTTCCGGATTTTTTTTATTGTTTTATAGTAAATATTAAACAATATCATATTTTGAATGCATAAGTAGTACAAATAATAACTTTATTAAACTAAAAAAAACTAAATTAAATGAGACAAGTAACTGTAGTAGGGATGCCAACAAAGCAAACAAAATAAATGAATGCATATAGTGAAACAAAGCGAAATAGCAAGAAAAGAAAAGGAAAATCGTTGTTGTTGTAGTTCACAACTTTTTTTTTTCTTTTATATTATCTTATTTATAAATTATGTAATCAAAATTGAGTTAGATTTGTAAATTGATATTTTTTTTTTAGATTTTATAATAATTATAAAATATTTATTAAAATTTTATAGGGTAAATACCACTCGTGGTCCCTTAACTTAATTTCAATTACCGTTTTAGTCTTTTATCTTTTTTTTTTCTTTCTATTTGGTCATTTATTTTAACTTTAAGTGACAATTTGACCTTTTATGTTTTAAAATGTGAACAATGTTATCTTTATTTTTTGCAAAAATTCAAAAAATTAATCAAAAATTTCAAACAAAACCCATAAAATTAATTATCATCATCATCAATATAATACAATTTTATCAAATTCATATCTTAAATCTTTAAATAAACTCATATTTTCATCTCTAACAACAACATCAAATAAAGAATGACAAATATGAGTTTATTTGAAGATTTGAGCTATGAATTTGATGAAATTTATTTTATATTAGAGAATATAAATAATTTTATGGGTTTTGTTTGAAAATTTTGATGAATTTTTGTATATAAAAAAGGATAACATTGTTGACATTTTAAAACATAAAAGATCAAATTATCACTTAAAATTAAAATAAATGATCAAATCGAAAAAAAAAAAGATAAAAAACTAAAACGTTAACTGAAATTAAGTTAAGCGACCACATGTGGTATTTAGCCAATTTTATATAATTTTTTAAGAGTTATTTTTAATTGGTTGGACAAAATTGAGGTACTACATTGTCTTTAGATCAAGATTGTCTTTGATTTGTGCTAACATGTTGGAGAATGATGTCCACATGCTAGAGATTGATCGTTAACATGCTCGATATTGATTCTTAACATGTTGGAGAATGATATTGACATTATAGATACTGATGTTAACATACTGATCATTTGTCATTTTTTTTGAGTCATGTCTTTTAACCTTTGATCTTTTAGAGTGTTTCTTTTGCTGATGTGAAAGATGTATATTTCTTGTAGATGTACTTAAAATGCATTTGTAATTTGCACAAGTTTTTCTTGCATTATGATTTGAATTGATGAATATGAAAAACGTGGATAGCGTTCTTGATTTTTCAGAATATTGTCAATAACGTTATTGGTTCTGTTTGTTCAATTGATTTTATTTACATTGCCTGTATTGGATTATCACATTCAAAAACACATGTTAAAGTGACACATCATTTAAAATCATTATTAAAGTCTTAATTAATATTTGTATGTTCACATCAAAACATTATAGTCTTATTTCAAATAGACTATCAAATAATACATCAAAAGAAAAACCAAATAACAACATCCTTAATATTTTTTTTCATCAAAACAAACTTCTTAATACTATGATTTTTTTTCTTTATTGACCCATTTACTAACTAAATTTTTTTGCAGAGCCCAAAAAAATCTTGTGCAAGAAATTTTTTCCTAAACAATAAATTAAATCTTATTGGCTTAAGTAGTTTTTTTATTCAATAAAATATATTTAATTAATATGTCATAATTATTCTAAAAAATATGTTTTTATGACCCTAATAATTTTAACTTCCTGTACAATGTTCAAGATTGCATAGGACAATTACCGATCCTATATGTCATACATTATTTTATTTTATTTTCATGCTAAAAATAATTATGGTAGTTCAATATTATATATTATTAATCATAAGAAAGATTTCGGCCCCCTTCATTAGATCTCTTAATCCATTCCTGATCGTGCAAGGGGTATTTGTGAATGTTTTTATAAGAAATGATTATAAATATAAAAACTCCAAATCCACTATTAAGAGATTTTTATTAGGAATTATCGAGAGTTGATTATCCGTTAATTATGACTTTAAAAAAATTGAAAATTCTAAAAATAATAAGGTGTCTTAAGTAATTTTTCATAAAAATTATTTTTAATAAGTTTAAATGTAATTTTAATTTGTATCTTTTATCAAATAACTTTTTTTAAAATTAATTATTTTTATCTTTTACGAGTAATACATTTTAGTTTTTTTTTCCTCAATAACAACAAAGCTATAGCAATATTTAATTAGAAAATTCTTTTCTAATTATTGTCTATATACATCTATTATATAATATTTTTTTAAAAAAATAT
>JBBPBT010000720.1:4741366-4751630 GCA_037974875.1 Cicer bijugum | reverse complement strand
TTATATAATATATATTTAGGTGCGTACCAAAATATGATTATATAAAATAATATTATTTTATTTATTATTATATGTACATCAAATAAAATAATATTTATTATATTATTATCTGATCACATGTTTATTATAAACCAAATAATTAACAACAACACTTCGTGGGATAGATCCGATAAATATATGAAATTTTAAATAAAAAATTAAAATTATCAATTCAATTTTCATTCTAGCTGAAGTGGTTATAAATAAACTTTAAGTATCTTCACTTTTTATTCTGCTTACGCAAACTTTAATTTTAAAAAACAATAATGTAATCTAATTTTCCTTTCAATCGTAGATAAAAAACCAAATTTCTGATGCAAGAGCAAAAGATTTTCTTTGCTTCACTGTAAAGTACTACGCAAATTGACTTTACTACTTTCGTCCATTTCCGTCTTTTTCGTTTTCTTTAAATGATTTGAATTTATTTACTGGTTCGTTGATAAATAAACTAATATGTCGATTTTACACTGAGTTGTCTATTTGATTATATTTTATCGATTAAATAAATTATATAAATAAAAGGTAAAGAATAATATATTATTAAATCATCTTTATCAACTTTTTGTGTATTTATAATTACTGTTCATGTAAATTAAAAAATACTGAATTGAAAGTGATTATAATATTTGTAGTGTATATAATATTAATTAGAAGCACAGTTAAAAAAATAATATTATATTGATTATTGTAAAATTTGTTTATTTTGAGATAGTTTTTTTTCCCCAAATGATTCATTCATTATGAAATTGAGACATATTTTTTTAGACAAATGTGTTTTTTATAAAAAAAATATGACGATATTTATTTATTTAAATCGATAAAATATATCGATACAATACAAATTTAAAATCGATGAAATAAAAAAAATGAATCAGCGAACAAACTCACAACATGTCCAAAAAATGCATAAACAATGTTGAAAAATGAAGTTTTAACAAATTGCACTGTGTTAGCCGAATACAACTGAGAAAATATAGATTTTCAATTCTAAAATGGCTATGAATCAATCAACACTTCAAACATTAATATTATCAATTTTGAACACATAATTACCACCAAATTAATCTTCACAAATTCACACCTCAATTACACATTGAATATTCATAACATCAATTATGAACACATAAGTACATCAAAACATAATCAACCCAACTTCACTCCTTTAAGCAATTACGGCAAATCACAACAACAACCGAATATGTATATAAAATCATCATAGTATAACAAACCTAAATCGTGTGCCAAACACTTTAATGCAATGCGTATATGCCAAAATGCATGATTCCAGAATTCCAAACCAAAACCCTCATCGAAGGGGCGTAAATCATAATTGTACCGCCTATCACAGACCAATACTAATTACCAAAGTGCAATCTCTCACGGATCAACACGATTTACTAGCGTGCAGTTGCTCATAGACCAACACGATTTTCTAGAATGCAATCGCTTACAGATCAACACATTCTAGAGTGTAATCTCTCACAGATCAGCACGACATACAAGAGTGCAGTCGCTCACAGACTAGCACAATTTTCTAGAGTGCAATCGCTCACATATTACCAGATTCTAGAGTGCAATCTCTCACAAATCAACACAACATACAAGAGTGCAGTCGCTCACAGACCAACACGATTTTCTAGAGTGCAATCGCTCATAGATCAACACATTATAGAGTGCAATCTCTCACAGATCAGCACAACATACAAGAGTGCAGTCGCTCACAGACCAACACGACTTTCTAGAGTGCAATCGCTCACATACCAGCATATTCTAGAGTGGAATCTCTCACAGATCAGCACGCATACAAGAGTGCAGTCTCTCACAGACTAGCACAATTTTCTAGAGTGCAATCGCTCACAAATCAACACATTCTAGAGTGTAATCTGTCACAGATCAACACAACATACAAGAGTGCAGTCGCTCACAGACCATCACAATGCGACAATCCCTACAAGGATAAGATGAACCAACAATTCACATGGCATCATCCCGTGACCCATCGCAGTCACCACTATCACCATAGCCCCATCGCGGTCACCATGTACTATGAAATGCACGAGTATACTCTTACTCTTTTCACCACAATCATTAAGTAAATGCAGCTATTAAAAGATTCCCCTTTTTTAATACTCATTTAACACTAATGATTTTTCAAATTCACCACAGAGCATACTCAAACACATCAAATTCAATCTCCACGATTTCACACCAAATTTACTCATAAATCGCCTATTTTTGAAACTCCACTTTTTCACACGTAACCCACCAAATTCATTTTCCATAAACCCACAAAAATCACATCTCCAAAAATTCATAATAATCATTATGAACACATAAATCACACCAACTGTGAATCACCACAACCCACACCTGAAACACACATCAAACATTCATAATATCAATTATGAACACATAATCAACTTAAATTTAATTCTCCCTAAATTCAACATAAATCACCCATATTAATCTCCAAAATTTTCAAACATTAATCACAAAATTTAATCTCCACAAATTTCAACCATAAATCACCAAATTCAAAACTCCACATCTTCAAACATTAATCATCAAATTCAATCTCCAAAATTTTCAACCATAAATCACCACAACAACATTAATATATCAGAGTTCTCCCCACCGCTAACTCGGTGCCAACGGTCTCGATTCCTTTTCGAGACTCAAGGAGCTAAGTACATAAACATAAATATTTGTAACAATTTGATCACAATAAAATTAATCTAAACACAACAAAATTCCAAAAATTAAATCTTTCTCACACACCAAACTTTTAAAACAAATATTGTCCAAATTTCACATACACACACTCGACTATTAAAGCACCAAAATTTTTGAGTTAATAAAATACTCTAATATATTTTTCTTTTTAAACCCAATTCAATAGTAATTAAATTAGTAACATTTTAAACTCTAACCCTTTTTAATTTCAATCTATCTTTTTACTCAAATTCTTTAACTTAGTTAAAATTTGATTTTTTTTCACAACTCTAAATTTTTTCTTCAGCTTCAATTTAAACTCATTTATTTCATTTTTTAAAGCCGTATTACCCCATTTATGATAATAGATTTCATGTACAATTGTTGCAAATGAGATCTTGAGGCATAGTGTGACTTAAATAAATGCAAAAAAAAAAAAAAAAATGAAATTTCATCAAATTTTGGACCAAAATTATGTTTGAGGGACCAAAACTAGGGAGAAATAAAATAGGGGGACTACTTTGCCGATTCAGCTAAAATAGGGGGACCAAAACTGTAATTAAGCCTAATCCAAATATATATCTAAAAAATTCTGTGAAAATAATGTATTGAGCATGACAAGCCAAGGAATCAACGCATTAGTTGCCTTCACTATAGATGTACAAGTCATATTCATACAGTTCTTCCATCTATTTATGATGAACAACAATGGACTAAACATGCAAGATCTTTAAGAGACTTTGACACAACATCTATACACAAAATTTTAAAATATTAGGTATACGGATTAAAACATTTATATATCTAACATTTAGCTCATTTTTAGTCAATGTGAAATTTAACCACTCACGCTTGAACCCATCAATCTTTCCCTCAAGGGTGAGTCTCCCACATCCTATATATTTGTATCGCCGTTATTATCAATAGAACACGCCTCCTAACTACAACATAAAAAAGACTTTTGATATAAGGATCCAATATCAATATCTACTCATGTTCCCCTGCCAAGTCGAACCATTGCTTTGATACCGCTTGCAGATCACTCCAACAACTCCTTCATTTGCGTCTACTCAAGGTGAGCTTTATCACCATGATTTGAAGTTGTCTCGCTAGGAGCCCAAGTCATCTCAAAACAAGTGTTGTTAGGATAACGAGGAAAACATTTATGGTGCTCATGATGAGACTATCCAAGATAAGACTATTGAAGAAGTTGTGATTATGCATGAGAAACATCCAGATAAAAGTTACATGATTGTAAACCTACTTGAACACCATATGATTCAATTGTGATTTTTTTTCACAAACATTGGTGAATGTGTTAGATAAACTAAATATACGAACATCATTGACATCCTCAAGTATGTCACTAACTATACGAGACTCGACATTGGCTACATCTTGGGACTATTGTGTAAAGTTATTAGTAGACCTAGTATTGAGTATTGACACACTATTAAGAGGGTAACGAGATGCCTGAAAATGACCTTGAATCTCGGATTACATCATCAAAGATTTTATACCATCGTTGAAAGATACAATGGTGTCAATTGGAACACTATATTAGATGAGTCAAAAGCTACTAGTGGCTATATATCTATCATAACTGGTGGAGCTATATCTTGGAAATCAAAGAACAATACGATATTGGCTTAGTCCACTATGAAATTTGAAATGATAGCACTAGCAACTACTAGTGAAGAAGCGAAATGATTGAGATGATTGCTAATTGAGATAATTGCTAATTGAGATTCCTTTATGGGAAAAACCAATGCCAGCTGTGTTGATCCACTGTGATAGTGCCACGTCTATTATAGATATTGAGAACGATTATAACAATGGTAAGAGACGACAAATACATTGTAAGAACAATATAGTTAGAGAGTTACTTTTAAAAGGAGCTATTAGAGTGAATCATGTACGTATTGATGAAAATTTAGGAGATCATTTGACAAAAAGATTAACTAGAGAGAAAGTTCTATACACATCCAAAAGGATGAGACTATTGTTTATTGATCAATGAGTCACTCATGATGGTAACCAAACCTACACTACTAAAGATCTCAAGAATTAGGTTCAATACGTGATAACTGTTGGAACACAATCAAGCGTGGAGGGTTAATCAATGGTGAAAATCAATAATTGAAAAGTGTGGTTTTGGAGAAGATGATGGAGAAAAGAGAGAGATTATTGGAAGAGAGTATTTTCAGTTACAACAATATTGGAATCTACAACTTAGATTAACCAACAACAACAAGCCAAACTGAATTACAGAGAAAAAAAACAGAAAAAACTTGTTTTATACAAAACTGCAGAAAACGGAGAACGTTAATCAGTCTCCGTTTTCTGGCTTTCTGCTTTTTTCTGTTCCTGCAGAACATTCTTTGTTTTTCTGCATTTGAATTATATATCACTTCCAATAAACCACCTTAATTCAAATGCTCCCCATTCTTCATGCCTAGCTTCATCACAAGTTTCTTGAAAACCTCATTCGTAACTCCTTTCGTCAACAAGTCTGCAACTTGTTCTTCGCTTCTACAGTAACCCAAACGTAACTGTCCGGAACTCACTAATTCTCTCAAATAGTGAAACCTCATCTCAATCTGCTTGCTCCTCCCATGTGCTATGGGATTCTTAGCAAGGTTGATGGCTGAAACATTGTCCATCAACAGCAAAACATCAGCTCTCGTGTTGCTGTTCAGCTCACGCAACAGGTTCACTAGCCACACAGCTTGGCATGCACATAACGAAGCTGCAATATACTCCGTCTCGCAAGAAGAGAGAGCAACCACAGGCTCCTATTTAGAACACCAAGAGATTGGTGCCCCTCCGAACATAAAGACATAACCAGCCGTTGATTTCCGATCGTCCTTATCTCCGCACCAATTGGAGTCGGTGTATCCGAGTAATTCACAACTTTTGCCCATGTCATTTGCAGGAAATAAAATTCCACAGCCAAGAGTACCTTTCACATTCGCTTTCACTTTGTAGACCCATTTCACACCAATACCCGTTTTACCTTTCGGTAAATCAACCAACATCCATGTATTGTTCTTTTCAATTGATTCCAGCTCCTCCTTCATAGCACACATCCACTTTGGATCGCTTAATGCTTCCTCCATATTCACCGGTTCAGATTCAGCCATTAGAGCAAAGTGAATAAGATCACCCTCATTGTTGATCCCGCTATCTCGGAATAATTCACAATCACGGAGTCTTTGAGGCAATCCTCTTTGCCTTGTTGGGCGTCTACTTGATTCACCTGTTTCTGTTTCGAAAGGTTGTTGTACAGCACCTACAGCAGGCTGAAAATTCCAATTTTCCTGCAGCAAATCGGTTTCCACCTCACCAGAAACAGTTCCAGCAGCTCCAGAATGTTGATTTTCATGGCAGAAATCGATTTCCTGAACTGATATGGCAGGTTTTCTGCTGTCAAACTATCGTATCTCATCTACGATAACATCTCGACTAATTACAATCTTCTTGATACTCACATCAAACAACTTGTAGCCTCCGGTAGGATGATAACCGACAAGCAACATCATTTCACTCTTGCTATCAAGCTTCTTTAGAAGCTGTCTCGGAATATGTCGAAATGCTACCGAACCAAAAACGCGCAAATGACTCAAATTCGGTTTGAATCCAGACCATACCTCTTCTGGAGTCACCTTTTCCAACTTCTTTGTAGGACACCTATTCAACACATAGGCAGCTGTAGCAACAGCTTCTCCCCAAAGCTCGTTTGGCAAATTCTTCCCTTTCAACATGCTACGCACCATGTTCATAATTGTCCGATTTTTTCTCTCAGCCACGCCATTTTGCTGAGGCGTATAGGGTGGTACAACCTCATGCACTATACCCTCATCATCACAATACTTCCCAAATTCACTTGAAGTAAATTCGCCTCCGCCATCGGTTTTGAGAATTTTGAGTTTGTGACCGCTTTGCCGCTCAACCATGGATTTAAATCGTTTGAACGCCTCAAACACCTCATCCTTCCTCTTTATGAGATAAATCCACAGCTTCCTACTAAAATCATCAATAAATGTGACAAAGTATCGATTACCTCCATACAAATTGACTTGCATTGGTCCGCACACATCGAAATACACCACCTCAAGATGATGTTTGGTCCTATGACCTGCATCTTTGCTGAAACTATTCTTGTGTTGCTTCCCTTGTACACACTCTTCACATATCTCAGCTGGAACATTGATACTAGGCAGTTCAGTCACCATCTCATACTTTTGCAACGCATCAAGATCTCGAAAATTTAAGTGTCCAAGACGGTAGTGCCACAACCATTCATCACGACTTGCCGCTGTAGCTAAGCACCTATGCTCCATAATTTCCAACTCAATCTTGAAAGTCCTATTGGCAGCCATAGGAGCCTTAAGGATCAAAACACCGTTTTTGTCCAAAACCCGCAAAACCTTGTTTTCCATCCGAATCATGTAATTCCTCTCAAGCAATTGGCCAATACTCAAAAGATTACACTTGATTCCTGGAATGTACAACACATCTTTGATCAAGGAATGACCACCATCCCTTCTCTTGATCACAACATCACCAACACCGTCGGCTGCTAATGTCGTATCATCCGCGAATTTCACTCTACTTCGCGTGGCTTGATTGATCTTCACGAACCAATCCTTTCATCCTGTCATATGTGTCGAACAACCTGAGTCTAAGTACCGCTCATTTCTCCCTTGAACTCCATCTCGAACTGTTACCATTGCGCTTTTCACCGAATGCGTTTTTGCAGATTTTTCTGCACTGCAATAGTTGCTGTCCAGCAACTTCCTCTTGTCACAGTTGTTGTCCAGCACCTCTTTAATGTCGTAGTTCTCTTCCATGATCATCACAAGAACCGTGTTATCATCATCCACGTCTTGCCTAGCAACCTTAGCCTCATCCGCATGATTCTCCCTTGGTTTCGCTCTACAATCTCTTGCGAAATGCCTAAGCTTTTGACAATTGTAACACTTCTTGGTACTTTTGTCGAACGGCTTGTAGTTGCCTTGACCATCACCTTTGGAACTGCCCTCACCTTTCCTTGAATTTTGTGACTCTTTTTCATCAAAATTCTGGAAATTTTTCTTTCCTCTAGAAGGCCATTTCCCTTTCGATTTCTTGTTTTTCTCATTGGAACGGGCTTGCAAAGCAACTTCCACTTTGGCTTTATCGTTTCCTCTTTTGTCCATCCTTTGTTCATGAGCTTCCAATGAACTTTGAAGTTCATCTCTCGTCATCGTCTTGAGATCCTTCGATTCCTCAAGCGGCACCACAATATTATCGATTCTTGATGTTAAAGAATGCAATACCTTCGACACAAAATTCTGTTCAAAAACAGCTTCACCACACGACTTCATTTGATTCCCCAAGCGTGTCACACGCGTCACGTAATCGTTAATCGTTTCATTGTCTTCCATTTGAAGTAACTCAAACTGCCGCTTGTGAGTTTGTAACCTCACCGCCTTCGCCTTATCTGCACCAGCATAAGCTTTCTCAAGGATACCCCAAGCTGTCTTCGCCGAGTCGCAATCGCCAACCTTTTCGAAGTTGTCATTATCGACGCAAGAATGAATCAAGAAGAGGGCCTTGTAGTCTTTCTTCTTATCTTCCTTGAATTTCGCTTGTTGAGCTGCTGTAGCCTCTTCACCAAGAGGAGTAATGCCATCGATAATCATATCAAGAACATCTTGATATCCAAACAAAACTTTCATTTGTTTGCACCATTTGTCATAATTTTTCGAATCAAGAATCGGAAGGTTGGTAGGAATTTTGTCATTGGAAACAGACATGTTTGCAGTGGAAATTGGATATGAACCAAAGCTCTTGATGCCAAATGTTGGAACACAATCAAGAGTGGAGGGTGAATCAATGGTGAAAATCATAATTGAAAAGTGTGGTTTTGGAGAAGATGATGGAGAAAAGAGAGAGATTATTGGAAGAGAGTATTTTCAGTTACAACAATATTGGAATCTACAACTTAGATTAACCAACAACAGCAAGCCAAACTGAATTACAGGGAAAAAAAACAGAAAAAACTGGTTTTATACAAAACTGCAGAAAACGGAGAACGTTAATCAGTCTCCGTTTTCTGGCTTTCTGCTTTTTTCTGTTCCTGCAGAACATTCTCCGTTTTTCTGATTTTCTGCCTTTTCTGTTTCTGCAGAACATTCTCCGTTTTTCTGCATTTGAATTATATATCACTTCCAATAATAACAAGTCATGAAGTGGTATAAGATAAATATGCTATTATCCTAGATACGTCGTAGTTAATGGTCTGTACTTCTTGCACAATTTTAAATTCTCTATATATATAACATTGAGGTATTCTTTACAATTCAAAAAAATATGAATTTTTTTTAAATCCCTAATTTCAATCAAAATTAACTGTGCAGACTTTCACATGACAGAGAATATGTGGTGATGGAAATATAGGTGGTCGAATATTATCTCAAGTTTTTATTTTTATTTTTTATATATTTTAATTATATAATTTTGTGCTTGTTGTTTGTCAACTCGAATTAACATTATTAAGTTAGTTGAGATGACTATCCTTATCTATCACATATTGGACTTTTTTTTTTTTTTAAACATTACACAAATTTCACGTACTAGTATCTGTTGGGTGCGCTTCCCAACAGTATCAATTAACGGTGAATTGGTAGAAAATTAATCAAAAACCGTATTCTTTCATTTTTGTTTCTACCAAGTTTGGGTTTGTAAGTGGGATAGAATTAAAATCATAACATGCTGAATTTGGTAGCATGGTTCTGGTTTGGGAGTTTTCATATTGGGATGATTTTGTTCATTGTAAGTGTTAAATGTCCTAAACTTGCATATTGGGAGTTATATTGAATACATATCATATTTGCTTCTAGAAATTAAAATAAAATTAAGGATGACTTATAATGAGAACCCTCAACTAATATAAAGTATCTTCTACGGAATATGCCCCATTTTTAAAATATAAAATGGCAATTTGACTAATATGCAAAGCCCACAGATTTATAACTTATAATCAAAGTTGCATCGAAACACGAGTCACTTGTGAACAAAATTTGACTCTTACTAGAACATCGCCAACAATCATATAATATATTTTTTAAATGATTAATAAATCATAATATTTAAATAATAATTAGTGTAAAAAAAGTATCATCATGTTTTTCAAATATTTGTTTATTGGATATAATTAAGTCAATTATACTACTAACAAAGATGATTTTCAAAATTCGTATAGATTAATTTAACGAATAAAATATTGAAATTGTTAAGTTAAATTTTGAGTTTGAATTCGGAATTTCATGCTGATTTTTTTAAAATCTTGTTTCTTTTATTTGTTATTTTCTAAATTTAAAATGAAAAGAATTATTAATTTTTGAAAATTATTCTACCAAATTATATTGCAAAGAAAGAAAAATGTGAAATGAGATAAAAATTGATTAAGGATATTATTACTAAGAGATAAATAATTTTATGAGAAGTGAAAAAAAGTTATTTATTT
>JBBPBT010000720.1:4679617-4740996 GCA_037974875.1 Cicer bijugum | reverse complement strand
AAAACGTATGGCTTCTATTAATCCATTATTAAAACCTATTTAGTTAATAATGTATATATTGTTAACCAATAATCACTTAATATTAAATTTATTGATAATCAAATTTGTACCACATACTCTTGATAAAATTATTTGTATATTAATTTTATTTTTAATAGTAAAAAATTGTAGTCTGATTAATGTAGGGTTGGCTCAAGGCCAAACCAATAAAACTAAGATTTTAGGTTTAAAAAAACATTTATTTAACAAAGGAAAAAAATCTACAAATGAAATAATTTATGATTATTGTTAATTATGTTAGAAACTAAAGAGTCTCATTTGTTTAAAAATACCTTATTTTAAAGGTTGTTTTAGGCTTAAGAACTTGTTGCATCGACTCTATATTAATTATACATTGTTTTTCATACTTACAATCACATGCCTCAGGTATTCGTAGTGTTTGCATTCTCGTATTTCTATCTTCAAGGTAAACTATCATTTTGATCACTTAAAATAAAGAATATTGTCATACTTCAAAATATCACTTAAATATTTAATTAAATCTTAGTATTTAACAAGAACATTAACATTGCTAACTTGCTAACATGGACAATGATGTGTCGCAAACTTAAAGTCATGTATGAATTATGTAGCAAGGGACTAAATTGACGAAGAGGTCAAAAAAAATTCGCTATTAAAATAAAAAACTTGTAAATTTAGAAACTACATCTTCTTTCCCAAATTGCTTCTTCCCTAATTTCTTCTTACCCAACCTAATATCTATTTCCCTCAAATTTCTTCAAAAGTATTTGGAGAGTTAAAACTAGTGTGGATGAATTTGATAAAAAAAAACCATTTGAATTATTTTCCTTTTGAATTAGGGATAAACAAGAATCTACAATCCTTTGTTTCCTTCATTGATGTGTCTATAGGGATATCTATGTCCTTTAGCATAAAAAAAGTGTTTTTTTGGCATGATATATTTTTAACTACTCTTATATAAAAATATTTTCCCGCTAAATATAATTTTTTATTTTAAATACTCTTGTATAAAAATAGGGTATATATCAAATCACGTTAGAAGAGTTATATTAATAGTTACACTCTTTCAATAAACGATGGGTTCAAGGTGTATGGTTAAATCCTACATTGATTAAGAATATGTTAAGTGTTGAATATATAAGTATAGTGACACACACACACACACACACACACATATATATATATATATATATATTTAATGCTTTAAGGTTTTAGATGAATATGTGAAGTCAAAGTCTCTTATGGTCTTAGAGTATTTACCTCATTGTTGCTCCCGCACCCTGATCATGTTGAATTTATAAATATTTTTTTTAAAAATAAAGTGTTAGATTGAAATATGCTATCGTATAGATCATATTTATACATTGTCACATTAATATATATTTATTTTCTATGTCATCAAAAGACTGAAGTAACAATGTTGATTTACAAGAAAGGGGGATTTGAATTGTAAATATACCTTTTAAAAATTCCTGTTAAAACTTAAAAAAATAACTCAAGAATGATCTTGGTTATGAAAAACAGAAAATGGATAACGTTCTTGGTTTTTGTTATAAAACAAAGAACGTTCCTAGATTAGCTTCAACCAGAAAATCAGTTATGTTTTATCTTAGTTAATCAATTCATTATGATAAATAAAGAGATATGAAAGAGAATACCACACAAAGATTTATCCTGGTTCACCCAACGTGGGTTACGTCCAGTCCTCACACTGTGAGATTTTCCACTAAGTGTTTAAAAGCAAAGAACCTTTTTGATCTTACAACACCTAGTCTAGATCAACCTTGATCTAATTTAATCTCTATTACTTTCCACCCAGAAAGCAATAACAGCACCTATCTAACCTTGATACGATGTAATCTTAAACAAACTACAAAGAAACTCTTATAGTTTGAGTTTTTACAATTGGATTGTTTTTGTCAGAATCTGGGATTTCTCAACTCTTGTTTGAGAATAGATTCTTTACAAATGATCTAATGACAATTGCACAATCTAATATATGAATATGAATCAGCAACTATTTCGTGAAAAGCAGAATGTATGATAGTTCTCTGTTTTGTAGAATTTCAAGTATGTATGTGATTGATTTATGAATTTCTCAGCACTTGAATTTCTTGCCTTGATTTTGGATATTGGCCTTCTATTTATAGGTTGTAGAAGCACTGAATGAAGGTACATAAGAGCTGTTGGAGAGGCTATGTTATTTTGACTAAATCAATATTTCAGAATAAAAATAATCCTTCTTTGAAAACAATTTTTTGACTTTTCTGGTTTAGCATTTAAAGTAGTTCTGTCCTTTTTTAGAAAGAACCTTTGACGTTTCTTAATTGATCTTGGATGATACAATCTCTGTCTTGAGTCTTGAATGTAGCCAGAGAAGTTTGGAGAGGAATTATAAGCCATTTCAGAAGAAATGCAATGCTACTGTAATTGTGCAGAAAACGGAGAATGATTAACGTTCTTGGTTTGTCAGTTTGAACTTTCTTGAGCTTCAATATTCAATCTGGAGTTCTCGTTTTAATCATTCTGGATTCCCTTTGCAATTGTCTTGTCATATGTCAAGGTTGATCGAACTTTCTTGAAAGTTTGTTTTTTTTTGGAGTTACAAACTGTCTTGATTTTTGTCTGACTTTGAGTCCTTTTATTTTAGAGATCAGATAATCTTTTTGAGCTTGGATGAATCCTACTTGTTCCTTGCTATGTACTGATTAGATATGAATAAATTTCCAAGACATATTCTTTGTTAACGAGATAGAAAAAGTTTGATCAACATGCTGTGATGAACATTTTTGAAGCTGGAAATCATTCTCTGTTTTGATGCAGAATGATCTGGTTGCTGTCTTTTTTGCTTTGGCTTGATTATGTTCTTAATTAAATTCACTCAAATACACATGTTAAATTAACATAACATTTTAGAATCATAATTAACTTTCTTAATTAACCTTTGTTTGTTTTCATGAAAACTTTAAATATAGAGTTTGTCTCAACAAAGACATCAAGATTAACATTATATTCAATTGCATCATTGATATTCATATCCTAACAAATATTAATGACATAAAAGATGGTTATAGATTAATGTGAATATTTTTATATAAGATCTATATGATAGTAACTATCAATGCAAGATTGATTTTGAAATATATGAACATTTTTTCCTTTTAGTTTCACTCCAACCAAATAACTAGAAAATTATCCCACTTTCTACTAACTTGTAATCCTTTAACGTTATTATATACTTGGGTGCTTTGTGTTGTAGTAGGAATATGTCATTACTTTAAAAGTATTTCTCCCTCTAGCGAGAAGTTTCTCCCTTTAAGAGTTTTGCGACTTTAATACAGTTTTTCCCTTAATCTCTTTGGAGGCATTCTCATTGCTCTATGAAAGCCCTCTTTCTCGCCATAAATTAGGGTGTACTAGTAATTGTAGTTCTATTTTTCCTTATATCCCATGCGAGACTACCATAACCACACCACCAAAGCAACCAAGCCTCCACTATGACTTCTTTTTGTTATTCTATAGGCAACCACCATGAACTTCTACCCATATGCTTGTAGAGGTTGATTGCACCATTGAAAAAATGAATCTTCTTGACTTAATCTCATCCATGCTAAGCTCTCTACGACATATGTGTCTTAAACCCTTCCAACAAAGTTTTCCTCATCATCTACTATCAACCAAAATATTATCATCTCCTTTGGTGTTGTGATTAACTCCAAAACCATCACCATGGAACAAAGTGAAATGTATGAAAGGAACATCTCTTCCAAGTCTAGGGAGATGTCATTTAAAACATCACATTAGTGCCCTCTCATATGAGATGGTTTTCTTTCGATTCTCTAATGAAACCACCAAGTTTATGTATTCATGTGTTGTTATCGAATGTGAAAACATGACAATGGGGGTTGAATTGTGTTTGTCTAAGTTGAATTTATTTATTTATTATTTATTCAAGAACCAAATCAGGTTGGTCATTTTAACTAAAATATAGGCAGTAGAAATCAGACTTAAGTAATTAAAGGTAGTAGTAAAATAAAGAGTGTTGAAGTAAAGTGACACAAGTGGATTTATCCTCGTTCACCATCAACTTGGTAGCTACATACAATCCCTTCACTTAGAAGGATTTAATCACTAATTCAAATAATTGAATTAAAACACATCGAACCCCACAAGCCAATCTTCCCAAAACAACGTGGCACATTCAGACTTTTTGAGAAACTCAAGTCTTCTCCATCTAACTTGAAAACCAAAAATTGTTGTAGGAAACTACGTTTTGATCCTACATGTCTGAGGTAGAATTCCGTGACTTGGAATTAGGGTTCGGGAAAATCTCTATTGAGTCATTAGAGTTAGTGCAATAGTAGAGGTTGCATATCAGAGACAACATTTAATTGTGTTGGAACTTTTGATTAGCCAACTATGAGCTTTGAATGTATGACTTGAACAATCTCTTCAAAATTAATGATAGCTTGATATAAACTCTTTAGAGGAATATTGAGTTTGTACACATCAGAGGCTCACAAGGACTTTAGAGACATACTTCAAAATTTAGTCTTTAGACCTAGTTTTAGAGGCAGCCTTCAGAAAAAGTTTCAGAGCCAGTTATCAAATCTAGTCGTTAGACCCAAACTTCAGAGCCAAACATTAGAGCCAATTATCAGAGGCAATCTTCATAACTTTTAGAGGCACATTTCTTTCAAACGCATATGTTTAGAGGCAAACACATATGCATTTATGTTCCTTTGATGTCATCCTCTAATCACTTACTCTGGTACCTTCATCTGGTTGTTTCCTCTTGTACATTCTTCTGATTTTCTTGTTCTAATTGTTGCACACTTAATGAAACCATTAATCCAAACAACTTGTTCTCATAAAATACCTTTGTTAACATAAAAATCACAAAAGGAAAACCTAATTGGTTCCAACAATCTCTCCTTTTTTGGTGATGACAAAACTGTAGTTTTTATAACAACTTATTGGCTTTTACTACTTGACTCCCCATGACATAAGCCTCCCCCGAAGTCTAAGAAGTTTAACAGTTTTGTCTCCCCAAATGTATAACTTTCTCTCCCACATAAACAAAACTAAAAGTAAATTATTCTCAAATATCTTTCTCCCTATTTTGTCATCAGACAAAAAGACTTGATAGTTATTTTTTCATGTCTTTTAAGAGAATAGATAAAATATAAAATATATACTAATATGAATCTAAATTAATCTAGGCATAGCATAACATTAATACGATATAAATGTAAGGTTCAAATTTGTTTTCAACTAGTGGTTTGGTGAATATATCATTGCATCGATGTTTAGTGTCTAAAAATTGGATATTTAGTGCTCCTTTCTAAACAAAGTCTGTAATAACATTATGTTTAATTTCTATGTGTTTAATAGGAAAATAGCATAAGTATTATCATAGTATATGAGAATGCTATTCTCAAGGATTTTGTAATCTTTCAATTGGTGTTTCATCCATAGCAGTAGAGAGTTGCAACCAGTTGCTGAAATGTACTTAGCCTATGTTGTTGATATTGCAATTGTGTCTCTTACTTGACCGGGAAATTAGATTTTCACCCACTGGTGTTTTTTTTTTCTTTCTAATTTATCTCCTATGTTGGAACTACCTTTCAGGTATATAAGGATCTTCTTAACAAGAGTTATGTGAGGTTCCCTTGGATTAGCCTAATATTTTGAACACACATACTAAAAAATAACCAGGTTTGAAAGTAGTAAGGTACATAAGTGATCCTATCGTTCCTCTGTATTTTTTCTGGTCAACCTTTAGGCCTAATTCCTATTGTTGAATAAGAGAAAATGATAGAGACATATGGTGAAACCGTGTGTCTGAACTACATAACGAAGTCCGTTTTATATAGGCTCAAGGCAATAAATACAGAAATAAATATGTGAGATATTATTCCTATTTACATGATATGTAATAAATATAAATATATTTTCAACACTCCCCCTCAAGCTGGAGCATATAAATCATTTGCACCAAGCTTGTTACATATATAACTGATTCGAGGACCTCTCAGGGACTTAGTGAATACATCTGCCAATTGATCGTTGGAATTAACAAAGCTAGTGGTGATGTTGCCTGATTCGATCTTCTCTCTTACACGGTGACAATCTATCTCAATATGTTTGGTCCTCTCATGAAAAACTGGATTAAAGGCAATGTGCAATGCTGCTTGATTATCACATATTAATGTCATTTGTGTTGCCTCTTCAAATTGAAGCTCTTTGAGTAACTGTTTCAACCAAATAAGCTCACAGGTCACTAATGCACAGGGCTAGATCTTGCAACTACACTTTGTTTCTTACTCTTCCAAGATATTAAGTTTCCTTCAACAAGTATACAATACCCAAAAGTGGATCGCCTATCAATGGGTGAGCCTGCCCAATCGGCATTTGAATAACCAATTGTTTGAGTATGACCTCTGTTTTCATAAATTAGACCTTTTCCTAGAGCACCTTTAATGTATTTCAAGATTCGTATCACAACATCTCAGTGTTCTTGACAATGAGAGTTTAAGAATTGGCTTACTACACTGACTGCAAAAGAAATGTCTGGACGAGTGACTGTGAGGTAGTTTAATTTACCAACCAATCTTCTATATCTCCCTGAAGTTTGACATTTGGATCCATAGGAGTGTCAACCAACTTGGCATTCAACAAACCTGTCTCTTCAAGAATATCCATGGCATACTTTTTTTGTGAAATTACTAAGCCATCCTTAGATTGGGCTACCTCAATACTCAAGAAGTAGTGGAGCTTGCCAAGATCTTTAGTTTGAAATTGATGAGATAAATGTTGTTTCAACTGGAGTATGCCCTGTTGATCACTACCAGTTCTGACAATATCATCTACATAGACAATCAAGTAAATGCACCCTTGGATTGAGTGGCAATAGAAAAGAGAATGATCAGCTTCACTTTGAATCATGCCAAATTGTTGCACTACTTTGCTAAATCTACCAAACCAAGCTTGAGGAGACTGTTTAAGACTATAGAGAGACCTCCGAAGTCGACAAACCATGGTAGACGACTCCCCTTATGCAACAAATCCAAGTGGTTGCTCCATATACACTTCTTCTTCAAGGACACCATGCAAAAAATCATTTTTAATGTCAAGTTGATGTAGAGACCAATGTCTGATGGCTGTAATAGAGAGGAGTAGTCTGACAGAGGCCATCTTAGCCACAGGGGAGAAAGTATCATTGTAATCGAGGCCAAAAATTTGAGTATACCCTTTTGCCACCAAATGAGCTTTAAAACGATCAATTTTACCATCAAGACCAACTTTCACAGTATAAAGCCAACGACATCCTACTAAAGACTTTCTAGATGGTAAAGGAACCAATTCCCATGTACCACTACTCTGAAGTGCACACATCTCGTCAATCATTGCTTGTCTCCACTCTGGGCTAGATAAAGCTTCACCTGGAGATTTAGGAATAGAAACAGAAGACAGGGAAGACAAACAAGTATAACGCAAAGGAGAAAGACGATGGTAACTCAAGCCAATTTAATGAGGGGATGGGTTACGAGTATGACGTATACCTTTATGAATAGCAATAGGAATATCAAGGGTCGGATCTGATAAAGAAGGAGGTGGCGGTGAAGGAGCATTTGGAATGACCTCGGTATCAAGAACAGGTGTAGGGACATGTACAACCAATGGTGGTTGACGATGACGGTATGTCTGAAGAGGTTGTATAGTTGGAGGATCACCAAGAGGAGTCTCAAGTTGGACAATGGGAGGGGCCACTAGAGGTGTCTCGGGTGGGGTATACATAATAGGCTCTAGTTGTAAAAGAGAAGGTGAAATAGTCTTTGGTAGGTCCAGAGGAATAGTTGCAGACAAAGGATCAGGAAGCGACTCATAGTATGTAACAGACTCAAAAAATGTGACATCAACCGATATGAGATATCGTCAAAGATTAGGAGAATAACAACGATAACCTTTTTGGGACCGATGATAACCAAGAAAGACACATTTTAGTGATCGAGCTGGAATTTTATCAAGACCAGGAGTGAGATTGTGGACAAAACATGTAGATCCAAAAACCCTAGGAGGAAGTGAGTGAAGAGGGGTACCAGGGAAGAGGATTGAGTGAGGGACATTGTTATCAAGAGCAGACGAAGGCATGCGATTTATAAGATAGCACGCCGTTAGAACAGCATCGCCCTAAACGCGAGATGGTACATTACCATGAAGAAGGAGAGTACGAGTGGTTTCAATAAGGTGCCGAGTTTTGCGTTTGGCTACCCCATTTTGTTGAGGAGTATTAACACAAGATGTTTGATGAAGAATGTCGTTATAGGTCATAAAATTTTGAAAATGATGGGACAAATATTTGCGGGCATTATCACTGCGCAAAGTGTGAATGGATACACTAAATTGAGTTTTAATTTCCTTATAAAATTGTTCAAAAATAGAAAATAATTTAGACCTATTTTTCATTAAAAATAAGCACGTACAACGGGAAAAATCATCGGTAAAGGTAACAAAATATCTAGACTCAAGTGTGGAAATAGTACGAGAGGGACCCCAAACATCTGAGTGAACTAAATAAAGCAAACAGGGAGGAAGCTCGTTTATTAGCTCGATCAGTGAATGACTACGAGTGTGTTTCCCTAACTGACACGACTCACAATTTAAGCTAGATAATTTGGTTAGGTTGGGTACTAATTGTTGAAGTTTGGGAAGAATCGGATGACCTAACTGAGCATGTATAGTAAGAGGATAATATGTGGTAGGGCATGTTGTTGATGGGTTTGAGAGATAATAAAGGCCATTAGACTCACATCCGAAACCAATTTGTCGTCCTGATATTGGATCTTGCAAAGTAACATTGCAATTAGTAAACGTGACAACACAGTCACGAGAACGAGTCAATCGACTGATAGAAATTAAATTAAATGGACAGCCAGACACATAAAGGACATATTTAACTAATAGAGTAGGGAGGATTTGGACAGTGCCAATCCCTTTTGAGACTGTGTTTGGGAACCATTGGCTGAGACTATCCTAGGTAAATAACCAGATGTTGTGAGAGAGGAGAAAAAAGTCTTATTACCAGTAATGTGATCAGATGCACCAGAATCGAGAATCCATGGGCTATGAGAAGGTGAGATGCAAACCGGTGAATTACCATTTTGTGCGGTCGAAACAGCGGAACTCGAGTTCTAACAATACTTTGCCCACCGAAGAAAATCTTCATAAGTAGCCATAATTAATATGCAATTACCTAAAGCCAACAGCGAAACAATGGCAGAAGAGGGTTTTTTTTTTTTTTTTTGTCGATGAACAATACTGTGCGCGATGAACAGTAGCGCACGACGAAGAGTGGACTGGTTTGTTTGAAAAAATGAACGAAAAACGACAAAGGAAGGGTTAACCAGAATTGAGACACGGTTTTACCAAAAAAAAAAGAATCTCACCGAAGGACAGTGGGTCCCGGGTAATCACGGTATAATGTTGTCTTTCTTAATAGGCTCTAGATACTATGTTGAATAAGAGAAAATGAGAGAGACATATGGTGAAATCGCGTATCTGAACTACACAACGGAGTCCGTTTTATATAGGCTCATGGAAATAAATACAAAAATAAATATGGGAGATATTATCCCTATTTACATGATATGTAGTGGTTCATTGTTGTAGCCGTAGGTTTGCAAACATTCATCTTAATCTTATTGAGAAGCTCTTTTGTATATTTGGTTTTATGAATTCATATTCATTTCTGACTTTGGTGAATTTTTATCCCTAAGAAGAACTTCAGGTCTACCATCATGCTCATTTCAAATTCAAGCCACATCAACTTAGAAAATTCTTGACAAAGAGTGCCATAAGTAGATTCAAAAATAATGTCATCAACATAAATTTGTATGATAAAAACATCATCTCCTATTGATTTTCTAAATAGGGAGGTGTCTATTTGTCTTATTTCAAAACTTTTTTTAAGCAATAAATTGCTCAATCCATCATACCATGCCCTAGGGGTTTATTTTAGACCATACAATGATTTCCTAAGTTTAAACACAATCTTGAATGTAGGATACAAATTGCCTCTAACCTGACCACTAGCACAAATGTCTTAGTATAATCAATACCTTATTGATGATTGTAACCTTGTGCAATTGGTCTTTCCTTGTTTATGACAATTTCTCCTTTTTGATTTAACTCGTTTTCTGAAAACCCACTTGGTTGCAATAATTTTTTCTTTGGTTTGGGTACTAGATCTCAAACATCTTTCCTTTTAAATTCATTCAACTCTTCTTGCATCCCTCCATCATCTGTTAATTCTTAGTTAAAAGAGATAGGTTCAATTGATGATAGTATACCAAACAAGATTGTGTCCTTTAGTGGGATCTAGTCTTAAGAAGATCATTGTTATTTCCAATAATTAGAGTTTCAGGATAGGATAACTTATACTTCCATCTAGTTTTGACTTCTAAATTATTTTGACTGATTTTGACTAGGTCTAATTCATCTTTTGATGTTTTGTCATCTTCCTCTGATTTACTTGCATCATCTGATTGTTTGGGTTCTTCTGGTTTGTTTGCATCTAGTTCCTTCGGTTCTAGTAAATATGCATTATCCTCAACTTTCTTTGATTTTTTAAGGTCAAGTTGTTTGTCATCAAATTTAACATTTATTGACTCCTCCACAATTTGAGTTTCCCTATTGAAAACTCGATAAGCTTTGGATCTTTCAGAGTGTCTAAGGAAGATACACTTTTGTGAGAGAGGATCCCATTTTCCAAGGTTGTCTTTAGTGTTTAACATAAAAAAAAATACAACCAAATTGCTTTAAAGTAAGAGATAATAGGTTTTTTTACCCTTCAATAATTCATATGGTGTTTTATTCAATATTGCCCTTATTAAAATTCGATTATGAATATAGCTTACAATGTTAAGCATAAAGGTGTTGCTACATCAAACTCATTTAACATGATTCTAGACATTTGTTGAATGAATCTCTTCTTTCTTTCTAGAACTCCATTTTGTTGTGGTGTTCTAGGAGAGGAGAAGTTGTGTGAGGTTCCACTTTCATCACAAAAACTTTCAAATAACTTATTTTCCAATTCTCTGTAAGCCATAAGCTTCCCTGATCTTGTTTTTGATTTAAGTCCCAAACATACAGTGCACATGAAATATTTGCCTTATCTAATGTTTTGAATTGAGAAACATTTCAGGCATACATGAAGACACCACACACTTGGAACAGTAGTTTGCAACTCAAGGAATCAACCATAGTTGGAGGATGCACTTGAGGAAGATGCAATTTTTGTATAGTGGTATTAGGTGTCTAAGTATCAAGTTGAGTAAACAATTCACTAGAGTCTCACACAAGACATTGCCAATAAACTTTTGTCATTCATTCATGTGTTATGAAACTTAACTCTGAAAAACTCGATTGAACAATCGATTGAATGGGTCATCAATCGAATGGCACATAAACTGTCATAAACAACTGAGATCTGTAACAAGATCACTCGATTGTCAAGTCGATTGCAAAATAGATTGACAATTCGATTGACGCTGAAGTTTAAGTTACAGAGAGCACTCAGTTTGTGCCCACTCGATTGACCACTCGATTGTCCACTCGATTGGCAACTTGATTGTTTGCAGCATCTGAGTCACTTTGACCACGATACTCGATTGACACATTGATTGATGCTATATTTCAAGTCACAGTGAGCACCCAGTTTTGAACAACTCGATTGCTCACTCGATTGAAAGGAAATTATAGCATCAGGTCTGAATCACTTTGATCACGACACTCGATTGACTAATCGAGTGATGCTATTTTTTCAAGTCACAGTGAGCACCCAGTTTTGGCCAACTCGATTGCTCACTCGATTGAAAGGAAATTAGAGCATCAGGTCTGATTCAGAAACTGAATCAATCGATTGACCAATCAAGTGAAGCTTATATAATTCAAGTTTCCAGAAACACAGAAAATACGACACTCGATGCAGCAATCGATTGTATCCTTACAAACTCGATTGGGCAATCGATTGTCCTGATGTTTTCCTTGAATATATATAAGATGCTTCAAATCATTTTAAACAGAACTTTTGAAACAACTTGTATAACTCTTGCATAAAAACTTTTCACATCTTTTCAGAATCTCTTGCTCTCAATCTTGCATATCTCTGAAAATACTTTGAAAGAAAAGTTTCCTAACACACAAAAATATTCATTGACAAATCAAATCTTTTGTGTGATGCTAGAGTGATTGAACACATTTCTTGATACTACTTTTCTTTGTTCGTGTAAAAGACAATTCGTTGTAATTGGTGCTGTAACAAATCCAGTTTAGAAACTGGTGGCTATCCTTGTTGGTGTGGCATCATCAAGAGGAAGTCTACTTTGATCTTGTGTGAGTTTGGGGATAAACTACAAGGATCAAAGGGGTGACAAGATAGAAGTGAAGGGAGTTAGATTGATAGGTCGTGTAGAAGACTAGAAAATCTATAAAAGTACTCGAATTCATTCTATAGTGAAAAAGGTTGGAATCATGATTATGATTTCGGGACTGGATGTAGGTCGTTGGATCAACGGCTGAACCAGGATAAATCTTGGTGCAATCTTTCCTATCCCTTCTCTTTAATATTCAGCATTGTTTAATTGCTTATTCTTGTATGCTCGTTGAATAATCTTGTATGTGATTTTAAGTTTCCGCTGTGTGTGTGAATTGTATGAATGGTGCATGATTGATATGGGAATTATGTCTAACTAGTTGGAGTTGATCTTAATTCTCTTGTTCTTAATCAAAAAGAAGTCATAGTTTTCCAACATTCTCCTCAATGATCACTTCTAATTGTTATAATCCTAAGATATTTTTCATTCATTACTTGTTTGCAAAATGCAATAAAAAATTTGCGGCATACATCTTTATTTCTTAAGAATTTTACCTCAAGTCCACATAATGTAATCATCTACAATTACAAAGCCATATTTATGTTATTTACTAAGATTGTTTTCACTAGACCAAAGAGATATATATGCTAGAGTTCAAAAGGTTTGAAGGTAGAGACTAAGTTCTTAGGGGTAAATGAGTTCTTAGTTTGTTTTCCCTTTTGACAAGCTTTACACATAATTTCAGTTTAGTAGCTAAGCTTAGCTAGACCTTTAATAAGTTGAAGTTTACTCAATTTTGAGATTAATATTAGGTTCGCATGACCAAACCTTTTTCTTAACAAACATCCACTTACATGAGACACATAACATCTTATTTCTCTAAACTAAACATATTTATCTTATATTGGTTATTTTTCCTCTTACTTGTAAAGAGTACAACTCCGTCTTTTTGACTAATTGTTTTGCATGCTTTTTTATTAAATAAACTATATATTTATCATCACTTAATTGACTAATACTTAATAAATTATATTCAAGACCTTTAACAAACAAAGCAACTTTAATGGAATGAGATGTGCCATTACCAACTATGATGTGTCCAATGATTTGGCCTTTCTGCTTTCCTCCAAATGTTATTGTGCCTCATTTTTTCAAAGTTAGGTGTTAGAACATATACTTTTCCTCCATCATATGTCACAAGCATCCACTGTCCAGATACCATTACTAGTATTTCAACTTGTCTGTTGAGAACATCTGCAACATAGATAATTTTATTTCTATTGAAGGTAGAAACACGAGAAGTAAGGTTGAATTGTGTCTGACTAAGTTGATAACTTTTTCATCATTTAATTAAATTGGTCAAACTTGATTATTTACTTCGATTGAAGAAATAACAAAGCTAAAGAGTGCAAGAATAAAGTGATATCAATAATTTATCCTAGTTCACCACTAACTGGACTACATCCAATCCCTTCACTAAGAAAGATTTAATCCACTAATTAAACAATGTGAATTACAAAAACATCTGACCCTCCAATCAATTTTTTCAAACAACCTGACCACCTCTACTAATCAAGTCTTCTCCATACAATCTAACAACCCTAGATTGTTAAAGGGACATTAACACCACTATTGGGTTTGAATACAAAAGTTTGGAACTCGAGTAGTTGCTTCTAACAAGATGATTATAAGAATGACTATCACACTCTAAGAATAACACTTATAAAATATTTCTCATTCAAACAAGTGTTTCTCTCTTTGAACTATAAGATGAATTTCAAATTTTGAGCTTATGTTCTTCTACTCTTTTCTAATTTTTCGACGATCTTCTTCTTTAGACTTGAGAATCTATTTATAGAAAAATTTAGGGCTACAACTTACTCCTTATTTAATTCTAAAATGTATCTTCATTCCTAACTTGGTCAATAATGATCTTATTCCAAAATAATTTTGAACAATATGTTTTCTAATAATATATTCATTAGCCAATTCTTTATTTATGGATCCAATTTGAACAATTCTTCTAGATTGATTATATTTGTATTTTGTTTAGATTGAATTTGTAAATTCTTCATATTTTGTTAACAGTGAGTTTGTAAATTGTTTTGAGTGATAATATTCGTATTTTGTTAAGATTGAGTTTGTAAATTCTTTAGATTGATATTGTTCGTATTTGTTAAGATTGAATTTGTAAATTCTCCAGATTGATAAATCTTGATAAAATCTTCTTGTAAATAATTTATATCTTCTTGTAGATAAATCTTAATAAAATCTTCTTGTAAATAATTCATATATTCTTGAGGTAAATAATAGCCAAAACTTCTTGTAAATAATTCACATCTTCTTGTGATAAATCTTGATCAAATCTTCATGTAAATAATTCATATCTTCTTGTAGTTAAATCTTGATCAAATCTTCGTGTAAATAATTCATTTTTTCTTGTAAATAAATCTTGATCGAATCTTCTTCAAATCTCGACCATATTATCTTTTCAACTTGGTCAAAGATTTTTTTTTTCAATTATGCATCTAAATCAAATCTTATTTTAGATTGTCTTCAAAAATATGAATTATCTTTCATACTCTGTGAAGTCAAATCTTGACCATATCTTATTTTCAATTTGTTCAAAGATTTTCTTTTATTATAAAATTCAAGTCAAACATATTCTGCTCATAAAATACTTTTCTTAACATCAAAACTCTAAGTTAAAAACCAACTTGGTTTGAACGGATCTTAGGTACCTAAGTTTGGTTGGATCTTAGTTTGTTAATCTTGAAAGGTTTCTTGTGTTTAACATGGGTCAAGATATTTTGGAGTGATCTTTTTTGGAGCAAACAATACATAAAAAAACAGGTTTGACAAGTTCAAACTTAGTTACTATTTCTTGTTATCCTAGACCTCTTTTACCATTTCTACTAACTCCATAAACCATAGAACCATACTTGCATTTATTGGTATCATATATTGTTAGCTAGAAAGTTTTGGAATGCTACTTCATGTTTATGATAAATACCTATGACATTATCAAAACATTTTGAGACATGATTATCTTTCAAAGTTTTCTTTTATGTTTTAAGCTCAATACTTTCATTTTTTTAAACATTAATTTATTTAGTCAGGTTTGCATTTACTTTCCTAAGTGCTTTCAGATTTCAAGAAAAATTGGGGTTTTTATTTAAGAAATAATTTATGACTTTAATTAATTCAGATCGGGTCAAGTCAGAAAGTATCTCAATTTCTTCATCAACTGATTTACTTCAAGAGTCAAAAGTATGATCATTGTTGGATTTAGAGTCAGAGTTAGTATGAGCCTTCAGAGTCAAATATGCTTGTTATTTGTCATCAAATGACTCAACAAAATTATCCAAAGTAGCCATCAAAACCTTCTTCTTGGGTCTAAAGTATTTCATTTGATGTTTCCCTTTTTTTTCTTCCAAATTTAGACATTCAAACTTGGCATGCTCAGGTTCATTGTATCCATAACAAATAATATTTTTTTGTGAAAATTTTCATTAATTCCTCTACTGGCTTGCCTAGGATTTCTTTGAGAGAATGGCTTCTTTCTGTTGTGCCACATCTTCTGAATTTTTCTGGATACGAAAGTTATCTTTTCATCCTCTAATTCCATTATTTGGTCATGTGAATCATTATCCTCTAATTTTGCTATTACCTTTAGAGCCTTTTTCTTCTTGAATTTCAAATCCAAAGTCTTCTGCTTCGGCTCATCCCCTGCAAACTCAATTTCATGTGATCTTTAGGAGCTAGTCAGTTCTTCAATTTTTAAGAGTATTCAGATCCTAAGCTTCTTGAATGGATGTAATTCTAGGCCTCCACTTGCTTGGAAAACTCCTAAGAATTTCCTTCACATGACCAGCAGTAATATAACTCTTTTCAAGAATCTTTAATCACGAGACTAAAGTCTTAAATCTAGAAAACATTATGTCAATGTCTTCATCTTCTTCCATCTAGAACAATTCATATTTTCTAACTTGGAGGTTGACCTTTGCTTCTTGAACTTGCTTGTTTCCTTCATAAGTCATAACCATGTTGTCATAGATGCTCTTTCTTATTTCTTTGTCAATGCATCTATCAAACTCCTTAAAGGCGATTGCATTTATCATGAAGGTTACGGACTTGTGATGCATCTTGTAAATCTTTTTTCTGTTCAACATCCATCTATTTTGTCGGATTTTCAGTGCCAACAATATTTTTTGGAGCAACGTAGCCATCTTCCACTAAGTCCCAAAGTTTAGGATCTTATGAGATTAAGAAGCTTGTGAGTCTATCCTTCCAATAGTCAAATCTTTCTCCATCAAACAAAGGTGGTATATTGATGTTTCAACTAGAGGCGTCTTCACCGAATCTAGACATGTTGAATCCGTGAATCTTTCCTTAAACACAATAAAGTGCTCAACCTTGATATCGGGCTCTTGATGCCAATTGAAGGTGCAAACACAACAAGAGGAGGTGAATTATGTTTGTCTAAGTTGGATTCTATTTGATTATTTATTAAAGAACTAGTTCGGGTTGGTGATTTTAACTAAAACAAAGGCAATAACAATTAGGCTTAAGTAATCAAAGGTAGCAATAAAGTAAATAGTGCAAAAGTGAAGTGACACCAGCAGATTTATCATGATTCATCACCAATATGGTAGCCACAACTAATCCCTTCACTAAGAAGGATTTAGCCATTAATTCAAATCTTTGAACTATACAACACCTAACCTTACAAGTCAGTTTTCTCAAAACAATCTGACACCTATAGACTTTTTAAGGAAAACAAACACCTTGATCCTACAAGTCAAGTCTTCTCCATACAACCTGAAAACTACAAATCGTTGAAGGCAACTACATTTTGGCTTTACAAGTCAAGTCTTCGCAAAACAACCTGAAAACCACATATTGGTTGAGGAATACAAAATCCACTATCGGGTTGGGTTACACGAGGTTGAAACGAATTGTGTTTTGCTTCTACTAAGCAGATTGTTACAATTAGTTTCTCACACTAAAACACTTAGAAAATATTTCTTTGAGCAAGTGTTTCTCTAGAACTTCAATCTTTGAACTTTGAATAATTAAGAAATTTGGGCTCTCAAAAGTTTTTCTGAATTGTATGGAAATATGAGTTTATGAGCACATGATTTCTTCTTTAGTCTTGAGTATCTATTAAAAGAATAAATTAGGGTTTCACTTTTGTTCTTGTAAAATATGGATCATATCTTTCTTGTGAGCAAATTCTAATGCATCTTTTTGTGAACAAATTAAGAGTGTTTCTTCTTGTGAATAATTTTGAGTGTATATTCTTGTGAATAATTCTGAACGTATCTTCTTGTGAATAATATTTTGATGATATCTTCTTGTGAATAATATTTTGACCCTATCTTCTTGTGAACAATATTTGGACCATATCTTCTTGTGAATAATATTTTGATCATATCTTCTTGTGAATAATATTTTGATCATATATTCTTGTGAAAAATATTTTGACCATTTGAACAATATTTTGACTATATCTTCTTGTGGACCATATTTTGGCCATATCTTCTTGTCACCTTGGTCAAAGATTTCCCTCAATTATAATTATGAATCATATTTAATTTCATATTTTGTTCAAAAGCTTATTCAGGCGAATCTTCCTTCATAATCTTGATTGATTGGAGTAGGAATAAATTTAGACTTGTTCTTGAATATTTAGAATTTTGATTCGGCTAAGTCTTTTCTTCATAAAAAGTTCTTTCAATCAGAGCCGTTAATTTTTCATCAGAGCTATTGATTTTCTTGTTGGAGTGAGATGCTCTATTTTTTGGATAATAAAAGTTAGAGGCATAATTGTTTGACTTAGAATTAGTGGATTTGGAAAAATCACATCGTTGAATCATCAGAGTTAGTGCAACATTAGAGGTTGCATATTAGAGGCAACATTTGAATGTGTTGCAACTTTTGATTAACGAAATACCAACTTTGAATGCATGATTTTAACAATCTCTTAAGAGTTAATGATAGTTTGATATAACACTACAAGAAATCAATGATTTTGTGAGGGCCAAAAGCCCTCACAAAGGGAAAAAAACAGCCACAAAGGTGGCTTTTGTGAGGGCTTTTGGCAGCCACAAAGAAGCTGGTCACAAAATTTTGTGAGGGTTTTTGCAGCCATAAAGTGCCTGAAACAGGTTGGCATTTGTGAGGGCGTTTGCAGCCACAAAAGACAGGCATTTGTGAGGGCTTTTGCAGCCACAAAAGTCTGCCTTTGTGAGGGCATTGGCCACCACAAAGGATAGGACAAATTTAACTGATTGCGCATTTGTGAGGGCTTTTGGCCGCCACAAAGGAACGGATGAAATGCTGACTGGACCTTTGTGAGGGCTTTTGGCCGCCACAAAGGAGTTGCTGAATATGCTGACTGGGCATTTGTGAGGGCTTTTGGCCGTCACAAATGCCAACGTAATTAAAAAAAATATAATTAATTAATAGTTTAATATAATATTATATATAATAAATTAATAGTTTATTATAATATTATATATAATAAATTAATATAATTATAATATTAAAATTTAAATTATAATTAAATTAAATTTAAAATATAATGTAATTATAAATTAAATTTAATATATAATAAACTAATCTTAATATAATTAAAAATTTAAAATAAAATATTTAAATTAAAAATAAAGATTAATATTTAAATTAAAGATTAATTTAAATAATAAAATATTAGTAATTTTGTGTAGAGAGAAGGAGGAGAGAATAGTTAGAATGAGGTTTTAGAGAGAAGTTGGATGTGAAAAAATGAAGAAGGAGGGGAGAAAAATATATATAGTGTTAACTTGAGCATTTGTGGCGGCCAAAAGCGGCCACAAATGCCAGCTGGATTGAACATTCCTTTGTGGCGGCCTTTGCAGCCACAAATTCCACTGGTCACGTCACTCCTTTGTGACGGATTTGGCCCTCACAAATGCATTTTTTGTGGCTGTAAAAGTCCTCACAAACTCCTTAAATATTTTACTGGATTTTGTGGCTGCCTAAGCCCTCACAAAATCACATTGTGATTTTGTGAGGGCTTAGGCAGCCACAAAATCTAGTTAAATGTTAGAAAATTTGTGAGGACTTTTTCAGCCACAAATAAAGACCAATTTCAGTTTTGGCCTTTGTGAGGGCTTTTTCGGTCACAAATTTGTGAGGGTTTTATTCGGCCATAAAATATTTATAAAGTTGGCCACAAATATGTGTTTTTCTTGTAGTGTAAGCTTTTCAGAAGCATGTTGAGTTTGTGCACATTTGAGGCACACAAGAGCCTAAGAGATATGCTTCAAATTTATTCTTTAAATCTAGTTTTAGAGACAGTCTTCAGACCCAATTATCAGAGGTATTCTTCAGAGTCAAACTTAAGAGCCAAACATTAGTGGCAATCTTCGTAACCTTTTGAAACACGTTGCTTTTAGAGACATACGTTCATATGCATACACATATGCTTTTGTTTTCCTCTGATCTCATCCCCTGGTTATGTCCTCTGGCCACTTTCATTATTCACTTCCTCTGTCGCTTCCTCTGGTACATTCCTCTGATTTTCGTGTTTTATTTGTTGCACACTTAATGAAGCTATTAATTCAAATAAATTATTGTCATAAAATACCTTTAATAACATCAAAATCACAAGATAAAAACCAACTTGGTTCCCACTGTTACTACTGGCTCCCTTTGTGCAGGTTATTCCTAGTTTTAGAGGCAACTAGATATGCCCTTTTTTCGTTTGAAAATCAGCATTTTTTGAAAATCGTAGAGCAGGCATGTAGACCTTTGTGTTGGTGATTTCAATTTCATTATAATCTTTTACGATCTTCACTTGGCTTATGATCAAATGGCTAAATTACACAATGTTTGAGACCACATATAGTCTAACTATACCTGAAAAAGCCAAATAAATGATCCGTTAACTACTAAAAAAAGTTAAACTAGTGACTAAAGTTAGTGATTGAAAAACTAATTTCATCGGCAAAAAATGTAGTGGTGGATTTTGAGAGGGATTTCACATTTTTCCTCGTTGATTTTTTTTCTTCTCTCTAGTAGTGAATAGATACTAAGATTGTGGAATCTCATCTATTCTATGTCAATGACCGTAGGAGAAAGAAATTGATAGATTGAAAACTAAACTATAGATGTTGGCTTGATACACATTTAGTTTCTGTACAATTTCTCTCTATTGTTGTTTAAGTTTTAGTTGGTTTCACCTTTAAAGTATTTTCTAATATATTTGAAATTTTTAACAAAATTAAAAGAATAATATCTCAATTACACTTAATTTGTTTTGATCGTATCACATCTCTGTAATAAATTTATTTTAAAAAATATTTTATAATTTCTTTAATTTAAAAAAATATCCTTCCGTTCATTTTCATCAAACACTCTACTCTCTAAAATATCTTTAGAGTTCACCTTTTAAAATGGGTGCAGAATACCCTTCCAATATTAATTTGATTAATATGTTAGTAATGTCCTCGTTGTTAGTATTTGAATGCAATGGTTTTATTATTTAAAAAAAAAATACTACTATCTTTCCTTTCACTTGTCAATTTTATCTAAACAAAAAACTTAAAAATAACAAATTAAAATTTCTGTTCAACCAAGTAAGTGTGAATTTTTACCGTTTGGTTTTTTCTTGGTAACGCATTAAAACTTTTACGTTTTTACTATTTCTATTATATTTTTCACTTGACTAAAAGAGTTGATATAAAATTCTTTTATACGGTAAAAGTTGATTATTTTACTATGATATATCATTTAAATAGAATAAAATTAGATGATGACAAAATACATGAATATAATTAAATTTATTAGATGTCTCTTTTTCTCATTATTAAAAGAAAAGTGCATCAAATTGTTTGTAGTTGGTATACCATGCCCAGTGGAATAGTGGATTGAACCAACTTGTAAGGACAAAAGGAACAGCAATTAGGAAAGATCCAACTTGTAATAAGAGAGACAAAAAGGAACATACATTAGGAATCAGGATCAATCATGATTAGCGAACATAATTGTTAGACCAAGTTGATTTTACAGCGACTTTTAGGCTCTTTATATCTATCTACCTGTTAGTCCTTCCCTTGGTTGATTAGATTATTTCTTTTATTGATTAGTTGAGTTAAAAAAAATTTAAAGCTTTAAAACTTATAATTAAATAAAATGAACTTGTACTTTAGTGTTGGTTGTTTATGGAGTAAACAAATTACAAATATTCTTCCTGTGTTGAAAAAATATTAGAAACCATAAAGAATAAGAAATAAGTTACACTCAATTCGAGGTCAAAACCTTATTATATGCGGTAGTGTAAAGAGGTGTTAGTTATTCTAAGGATTAATTCCATTTTTGTCCCTTTAGTTTATTTGATTTAATTATGATAAATGGGTTCTTTATGTTAATAATGTTAAGTTAAATCGGTTGATTCCTTTTGTTAAAAATTTGTAATGTGCTTAGCGATAATGTGAGTGACAATTATTATCTTGACTTAATTTCATATTTGATATGTTAGATTTGTTTTGAGTTTCATTTGTCCTCTATATTGTAAAAATTTTAAGTTGGTTCTTTACATTAGTGTAACATTAGCATTTGTTGTTTCCTTCTATTAGAGTTATAAAATTTCAAGTTTTGACGACGACGACGACAACAACAACAATAATAATAATAATAATAATAATAATAATAATAATAATAGACAATGTTATATTTATTTATTAGAGTTACATGTATTCCTAATATATATTTAAGTACTAAGTAAATAGAACAAAATGTGTTAAGGACTCCAATGAGATCCGAAAGCACCAATGAGCTAACAATCAATATCTCTAAAACATTTTGACACTACATCTACACTCAAAACTTAAAGCAATGTGTATATTGTCATTTCTCTTATGTATCTAATATTTTCTCTATTCTTGGTCGATATGTGACTAATCACTTATACTTGAATTCCAAGAATTCGCCCTCAAGTGTGAGTCACTCGCAACACTAGACTTGATCCACAATAGGATCTCCCATTCCTGCTCATCCATAAACCTGAACCATAGCTCTGATACCTATTGTTTGAACAACAACACAATCTCCAAAGAATAAAGAGAGAAATCATAAATAAGAACGTCAGACGTTTGATAACGAAATTCAGCCAATAATGTATATGTCTCTATCTACAAAACAATTGTAGTTCCTTTTTATTAGATGAATGAATTAGAGTTTAGAGAGTACGAGTTGTCCTTAAATAGTAATAATAAGGTTCATATTACAACAATATCCCTAAACCATACCACAGAGAGCTATCACCCCAATTGTCCTCCACAACAAACAGTTGAGCCAAATCGCGTACTTGATATTACATGAGTCATACCCAAGCATCTCCACCTTGACAAATATCAAACCCCTATGAAGATTTACTACATGACACTCACATCTTGACAACTAGAAATGCAACTCTTACTTAAAACTAAGAAATATGTAACAAGTCCAAGCAATGCTTGAACTTATCAATAATGATTGGCTTCATCAACATGTTAGTTGCATGCTCGGAAGTATGAACCTTTTCATGTAATATTTTTCAAGATGCAAATAAGTCTCTAAGCTTGTGAAATTTCATATCAATATGTTTGGTCCTTGCATGATACACCTAATTCTTTTCAAAATAAATGGATCTTTGACTATCATAATGCAACTGGATTCCACCTTACTCAACACCCAATTCCTTTACTAATTCTCTAAGCCATAAAACCTTTATTGGTAGCCTCAACTACTGTCGTGTACTCTACTTCAGTTGTAGAATATCAACTACGGATTGGACTAATGACTTCGAACAAATAGGTCTTCCTACAAAGGTAAAGACATGTCATATTGTAGATGTTTTGTCTTTCATATTACTTACATAATCAAAATCAACATATCCTACAGTTGAAGGATCACTTTGTCCGCAGCTAAACATGATATCATGACTTGTTGTATCCTTCAAGTACTTGAAAATCCCCTTGACTTCTTCGTAATGATGTTCGCTTACCTAGTTTTGATATAAACTTTCAAACTTGATTTAGAGCGTGTACCAAATTTGGTCTAGTGCAAACCATAACATACATTACGCAACCAACATCACTTGCATGCGAAATATTTGACATATACCTAATTTACTACATATTTCTTTGGACATTAATCCAACGAAAAATTAAAGTAGTTTTCCAATAGAGTACTCACATCCTTCAAATTGCTCATATTAAATATGCCAAACATCTTTTCAACAAAGCTTTACTTAGAGAGCCATTATTTTCAAGCATTCATATCCCTATGAATTTTGATACTAAGAATCTTCTTAGAAGCACCTAAGTTTTTCATATCAAACTCATTTCACAACATGATTTTCAGTTCATGTACATGATTAACAACAATCAACATATAATAACATGAAAATAAAAAAGTCATCATCAAGGCTTCTAACATAAGCACAACAATCATATTCAGACTTTATGTAGCCAATATGAAGCATGTATGAATCAAAGTGCTTGTACCAACACCATAATGACTGCTTTAAATCATACAAAGACTTCTTAAATTTACAAACTAGTATGCCTTGTCTAGTATCACTAAAACCATATGACTCTCCATGTAAATTTTCTCATCTAGATTACCGTATGCTCTAAATGTATGTCCCGACTGGCTACCATTGCCATGATAGAAGTATGTTTGAAAACTAGAGATAAAACCACATCATTGTTAATCCTTTTCTATTGTAAATAGCCTTTGCTACAAGACGAACCTTGAACTTTTCCCTTTTTTTTTGTTACTATTTGTTTTCTCTTGTACATCCATTTGCAACTGATGTCCTCTTTTTTCCCATAGGAAGCTGAAAAAGCTCTCAGGTCTAAGTTTTCTTTAAAGCCTCCATCTCCTCCAGCATAGCTATAGTCTCTCGAAAGGTGGAAAAATCTCTAGAACTAGTAAGAATTGCATGTGCTACAAGGTTTTCATACCTATATCTTTATGGTGGGTTAATCTTGCGGTGTTATCGATCACGTACAAGGGAGTAAACTATATTCCACCTAATTTTTCAGTGGTATTAAAGTTTGGTCCAACTTGTGGTTCAAGTACTACCCAAGTATTGCTTACTGGTAAAGGTTCAACATCAACCTGAATCACTTTACTGCTGAAAGTTACTCTATCTAATGTAGACACAATGGTTTCATCTAATTATTGTAACATGAACTGCTCATCAAACACAACATCTCTATTGATCACCATCTTCTTCAAAATTGGATCCATAACTTGAACCCCTTCACACCATTTGTGTAACCGATGAAAACACATTTCTTCAACTTTTTATCAAGTAAAGATCTATCTTCACTAGTATATGCATATAAGTAGGACCCTAAAGATCCTTAACATGTCGAGATTAATGGGGTAATATGTCCATACCTCCTTTATAACTTCACCTTCCAATGAAGCATACGGTGACCTGTTGATAAGATAACTCGCCATGTTAATAGCCTCTACACATAAACCTTTATAAAATCTGAAATTTGATTGGAAACATTCGTACATCCCTACAAATATTTCTTTCAATGAATCCCATAGTGATATGTTTATAAGATAACACACCATGTTAATAGCCTCTACCAAGAAACCCTTAGAAAGTCCAACATTTAACAAGATACATCTTGCCCTTTTAGTTAGATACCTATTCATTCTCTTGACACACCTCTATGGTGGTGTCTTTCGAACTGAAAAATGCCTCTAAATACCGTTTTGTGCATAAAATTTCTTAAAATTTGAGTTTGGGTACTCTGTCTATTTATCTTTCCACAAATAATTTACTTTTCGGCCCATCTAATTTTCTACCTCTACTTTCCACACCTTGAACTTGGCAAAAACTACAAATTTATGTTTAAGGAAATACACTCAAACCTTGAATAAAAAATCATCTGTAAAAGTCATACAATACCTAGAACCAACGATTGAGGGATCTTTGATAGGCCCCCACACATCATATTGCACATAGTCTAGGATTCCCTCTATTTTGTGTTTCCCAAAGTTATAACGAACACAACATTGTTTCCCAAGTATACAAGACTAGCAAAAATCTAACTTACAACTACAAACATCCGCAGACAATTGTCTACTATGAAGCTATATCATCCAACATTCACTGAGATGACCTAGATGCATGGGTCACAATTTTGTTTCATCATCATGATAATCAATCGACACAACATCACTTACAACCCAAAAATTTGTAGATGTTACTTGTAGTCTTTTTTTCTCCCATCACTATCAATAAGAAACCATTCATAATGTCTCTACTTCGATCAAACCTATATGAGAAACCACTTTCCTGTAGAATACACTTGGAGATCGTATGTTTTTTCTCAATTCTGGAATATATCTAACATCATTCATCATTCACATGCCAACGTCGTCCATAGCAGTTTAACTTGTCTTATTTCAGTGATAACACATATTTTATCATCACCCACAAAACCAAAATTGTCTGAACTGAATGTGATAAACAACTATTTGTGTGGCATCATGTGGTAAGAACAATTAGAGTCAAGAATCCATGGTTTTGTGCATTTGCTAGATGAAACACAAAGAATATCTAATTCACTACCATAGTCGCTTGTTTGACCCATGTTCATAGAACTAGATGAACACTACTAATTGTTTAGACAATCCTTTCTCCAATTACTTATCCATTTGCAACTGAAGCACTTTACAATTTTTTATTTTTTATTTTTGGATTTAGAACTCTTCTTCCTTGAATCTTCTTTACCTTTGTTCCTTTCATGGTCTTGGCCTTCCTTTATATACAATTCTCCTACTTAAGATCATTCCTCTACATTTTGTCTCCTTTAGGAAATTTTGGATTCCATTGAACCTTACCACTTCCAATTTCACACTAGAGTTACTTACGCTTTGATACCAATTGTTAGGGAGTTCTAGGATCCCTACGAACATCAATGAGTTAAACGTACATGATTCCTAAGTTACCTTGATACCACATCACCATCCAAACCTTAAGGAAGTGGGTATATGGGTCACCTCTCTTATATATCCAACATTTCCTTTATTCCTAATCGATATAAGACTAACCATTCACTCTTGAATTCCAACAAAATGTATATGACCTCATAAGCATGAAAATATAGTTTTCAATCAAACTACCTTATATGGCCATCTTTGTTGTGAATAACTTTAAGAATCGTTCTAGGTTAGAAATTTATAAATTGGAGTTAAAATCACGTTTTGCTAGAGAACGCAGTAACCAAAGCTACGAAACTCATATTCGGACGTGTAACACCCCGACCATTATCGTTATCGGCAATGCTATCTCACGATCTCCTCACCCCCCTAACCACCCAATGGAAATAGTGAGTTTTTGCCTTCTATGGAATTTAAGCCCGATACCTTGGAGATAAGTATTGCCTCCACACAGTCCCACTAACAAAGAATTTCACATCTGTAAATCTAGTAGGTTGGAGCAGAAGAGTAGCATGTTTTAGTATTACGAAAAATGCATTACCACGGCTCATATTAATTCCTTTTATTATCACATAAAAATTCTTTCTCATTAGATATAGCCCATATATATATATATATATATATATATATATATATATATATATATATATATATATATATATAATCTTAGTAAGTATGACTATAAGCAACAAACATTTTTTAACTAAAAGGAAAAAATTTAAAATCAAAGGAATCAACTTTTTCAATAATGTTATACTAACATACGTGACCAACTTTAAACTTTTAAAAAATAGATGACCAAAATAATGTCTTAAAATAAACAAAAGTGATAACATATGAACGTGATAAATTGGCTGACAACTAATGCGTAATTGACTTACAGTCGAATTGGTTGTTGGGTGACGGTTGAACGTGGCTACCAAGTCTTAATGGCCTTGTTGGTTGACGGTTGGACGTGGCTATCAAGTCTTAATGGTTTAATTAGGTTCATAGTGATGTTGAATATGAACCCAATAGCCTATAACAAATAATTGACAATGTCGAAAGGTCATATAACCATTTTTTTTGAAAATCGAGGTAGCAATTGATACAAAGTCCGAGACGAAAGACATAGATAAATACTCACTCCTTAATAATAGGTATGTGAAATGGGTTGCAAGCACAAACTTAAAATTGTAATACATGGGGAAAAAAATAAAACCTACATAATAATATATGTTTAAATTAAGGAATGATAATTATATATATATATATATATATATTAAATATTATATATATATGTGTGTGTGTCTTTTATATTTAAGTAACCATATTAATATATAGTGTACATTGTCTGCCTTGATTCAATAAGACGGTTATAGGTTGTACCTCAACCTTTAGAATAGTTATCTACATTAGTATTGTTCTCCGTGACTTATATTATGTAATATGTGAGTTAGTGAGTTTAGATAACACAACAAATGTAATGGTGTAGGTTTCTTAGTTATTCTAGATATAAGAATACTCACTGTAAAAAACTATTTTGAAGGCACACAATCATTCAAACAAGTATTTACTTATCTCTATCCTTTTCCTTTATTTTCATACATTATTAGATAGTAGTTCAACCTTCATCAATAGACGCTCTTTGGAATAGTTATCCACATTAGTCTTGTTAGTCATAATATTTTATGATGTAATATTTGAGTTAGTGGGTTTAGAAGTGACAAATGTACTAGTGTAAGTTTCTTAATTTTTCTAAGTCTATAGATATCAACTATAAAGACTATTTTCAAGATACACAATCAATAAAAACAAGTCTTTACTTATCTTTATCGTTTTCTCTTAAAAAGTTCTTTTATTTTTCATGCATCTTAGATGGTAGATCAACATTCAATACTGAAGTAGTTTAGGAATCTACAATTGAAAAATATAGTGCATTTTTTAGCATTATTGCTTGATCAAAAGGTGATCTTGATCTTTGTCATAAGTACAAATTAACCTAAATATGATCTTCCCACCAGATCAAATGACGAATCGACCAAACAAAAGACTAATCATTTGATTATACAAGTAGTCATCTAAACACCAAATTTCATACGATGAAAAGACATTATTTAGCAAATTACGTTGTATTTTATTTGATTGTACTATTCATCCCAAATTAAAAATGTTAACTCAGAATTGCAACTTGTAAAGGGCTTTTAGATATAGTCTATGTTAGTTACAAATAATTATAAATTGGTTAATATTGACTGCATGTTAATTAAAATTTATTGGCTTGATTATGATCACTATATAAAGTGTATCATTTATTAATTATAATCAATTTCTTCTCATTGAATTAATTTCAAATATAATTTAATCTTTCTCTTAATTATTTCTCTTTTTATTATACTCTTCTATATTTCTCAACATAAAAATATAATTTTGGTACTCCTAATTATATCACTAATTAAATGACATTTCCTAAACTTCCAGATTAGCTTTGTAGGTAGCCTGGTCCAATCCAAATTATATTTTTACATTCCTACATATATGATTGTTGTTTCTGAAAATTAGTTTTGAAAAATAACAATGCCACCGATGAAATAACTGGGTTGAATCGCGGACTAGGTCGCTCTCTTTAAGACGTTTCGAGGCATTGCCCAAATTGTGCAAGGTAGACTATTAACCACGAAGTCCCCAGGATAAAACAGCCCAGATCACTGTATCGGAATTGTACTGCACTGTAAAAAACCGATATAGAATTACACCATATGTATGGCAGTCGTATGACTGACACTCGTAATATAGCACGAAGGCTACTCGTAATATAGCACTATGGCTACTCAAGAAAATAGAAGAAGAAGAAGAAGAAGAAGAAGAAGAGAGTATGGGAGAAGTGAGAAAAGCCTCAGATACGGAGAGCTTTTGATGTGATTTTTCAAATGAGGTGAGGTCTGTATTTATAGGGGAGTCCAGTAACTGGATCTGCGAAAATGGGGGATCCAAGAGGCACTGAGTCCATCAGCTAACTGTGACAGTTTCGTAATTAACGCAAGCATATAATTAATTAAAATAAATAATTAATTTTCATATGTTTGCCTTGCCGCCGCGTGCGTGTGGTGGTCAATTTGCTTACGTTCTCCCTCCTTCACAAAATTGGGGTACCCCTTGGGGCCCAACCCAAATGTGAAACTAACACCTTATAAAGGTTTAAATGAGTGTGTTCCCTCCTATGTGGGACTTCTCATTTTTCAATTCACAACCATATTAAAAGCCATCATCAATGCCATTTATATTCCATCATTTCCAACAATGACTATTTAAAGATGAATTATATAGAAATTTTAGGTACTCTATGCATTTTTTCTTTGTTATTTTATAAATAAAATGTGTATTTTTCTAAAACAGCTTAAGGTGTTGCATTGCATTCCTAGTGTTTATTCCAAGAAAATTAAAGATAAAAAAGAGAGACATTTTGGTGTGTTGACGTTCAAGGCCCGGCAAGTACTCTCCACCGCCTTGTACGGGGAAGTAATACTCTCAACTCATATATATATATATTAGTGAAATAGTTAAATTATATAAATTATTTTTTTAATTTAAAATTATGTGATTAAAATTTAATTATATCACTTTTTTACTGTAAAACTTATTTTATGTGATATACTTCCTTTATTTATTTTATTTTAAAAAAGAAATAAATAACATTAAATAAATATAAACTAAATACATATAATAGATGTAAATCTCCCTTAAAACAAATTTAGATGTAAATATATTTTTATTTCTTGCAATTAAAAATGAAGACGACCAAAGATATAACGAGATTTAAGATAAATTTTATTATAAAACAATTTAAATTTTATAATAATGTTTTAGTAAAATAATTAAATTTTTTTATGAAAAATTATTTTTTAGATATTTTACTATATTTTTTATTATATTAATATAATCAATTTTATACAATATTTCTAATTATTAATTAAGCCAATTAATTTAATATTTATTTAAAAATATTATTTTTAAATAATATTTATTAAATTAAATTTAAATATTAAAATATAGAGATTTTTAGTATTTTATTAAATAAAAGTTAAATTTTGTTTTGAAGGTTTAAAGAAATTACTTGAGTAGTTTTACCTTGTTCCGTAGATCTTTAGACATAGGGAGGAGAAGTAATCCAACAAAAGAAACAATAGTAATACTCGTATTTATAAACAACATGAAAAAAAACAAAAGGTCAAACATAAAAAACTTGGACTCAACCTTGTTCTTGCTGGATCTTTCTCTCTATATAGCCCCCTCATTACAACCACATCAATCCCCTTCCCTCATCTCTCTCTCTCCCTTCACTTTTTCTTAGCTTTTCATTTACCAACTTATTATACATATCTTCCTTTTCACACCCCACCCAACTCTCTTCTTTCCACTCATATCCCACCAAATTCACTCCTTTCATTCATCACTTCAACCCAACTCACCCTTTTTCTTCAAATGTAATTCATTCATAATTCATATTCATAAAAATTTCATCCTTCAACTTATTTTTGTGTGGTTGTTTTGCTTCACCTTTATCCTTCATGGAAAACCAATTCTTTTCTAATAATGCTAATGTACCCCCACAACTCCATTTTAACCCCCCATCAATCCCTAATTGGCAATCAATCTCCCCAACATCTTCCATGGATGTTCAAGTTTCAATTTTGAATTGTGTTACATCACAACAACAAAACCAAGATTGCTTTTACACACAAAAACCAACATGGGAAAATTCAACAACAGATCATCATGGTGTTCATCAATTTGATTCAGCACTTAGTTCAATGGTATCTTCCCCTGCAGCTTCAAATTCCAACATGTCAAATGACAATTTTGCCATCAGAGAATTAATTGGAAAATTAGGAAACATTGGTGGTAATTGTAATTCTGATAATGAGATCTCAATTTCACCTCATTCAAAAACTTTAATTGCTTCATCTTCTTTCATCAATAGCAACAATACTTCATGTTACAACACCCCTTTGAACTCTCCTCCAAAATTGAACCATAGTTTAGGAAAATCAATGGCCATGAATTCAACTGTAGCTGAATTCTCAGCTGATCCTGGTTTTGCAGAAAGGGCTGCAAAGTTTTCTTGTTTTGGAAGTAGGAGTTTTAATGGAAGGAAAAATGGTGAATTGAGTCAAAGTCAAAGATCTACTACACCATTGATAGAAAATGGAAAACTTTCTAGAGTTTCAAGTAGTCCATCATTGAAAGCACTTGGATCTCAAATTGGTATACAAGAGAATATGAATAATAATTCTCCTCAATTGAATGATCAAATGGAACTTAATAATTCTCAAGAGGAATCAACAATTTCTCAACATGTCCCTAATGTTAATTCAAGGAAAAGAAAAGTTTCTTCCAAAGGAAAAGCCAAAGAAACTTCAACCTCTATTAACCCTTCAATTGTAAGTCAAAATTGTTTATTTTTTATTTTATATTTTATACTTTACCCTTTATAAGCAAAATTGTATTGCAAATGCATCACAATAAAAAGTTAAAATTATTTGCATTAGTTCAAAAGTATTTTTGAAAAATCCCATTTTTTTAAAATTATTTTACCCTTTTAATTCAAAGGGTCATTTGCTAAATCCAAAAGGGTATTTCTTGTTTTTTTTTCACTTAAGGCTTGTGAAGCTGTTGAAGATTTAAATGTAAAGCGCATAAAACAAAATGAAGGTGAAAAAAATGAAAATGGTCAAGTAAAGGCAGAGGAAGAGTCAAAAGGGGGTACAAATAGTAATAATGGAGGTGATGACAAACAGAATAAGAGTAACACAAAACCTCCTGAAGCTCCAAAGGATTACATTCATGTCAGAGCAAGAAGAGGTCAAGCTACTGATAGCCATAGTCTTGCAGAAAGAGTAAGAATTACTATCAATGTCATTTTTTTCATTCCAAAAATGACACTAGAATATTTTTCATCTGAAATTAAATATAAACAAAAAAGTACATTTATTTAGTCAACTGTATTTTTTTTGTTTATGAGTACATTTCTTTTAGTTTTGACATTGTGTAAACTAAATTTTTGTCATAGGTTAGGAGGGAAAAAATCAGTGAAAGGATGAAGCTTCTTCAAGATCTTGTCCCTGGTTGCAATAAGGTATGGTAATAATAAGATAAATGCAGAGTTGAGAATTCAGTGAAATTTGATTGGTTTGTGTTTACTAATTTTTTGTTGTGAATTATTATTTCTTGTAGGTCACTGGAAAAGCACTCATGCTTGATGAAATTATAAACTATGTCCAATCATTGCAGCGTCAAGTTGAGGTAAAATAATCATCTTTCAAATTATAAATTAACTTTAAAAAAAAATTGCATTTATATTAAGATATCAGTTCCAAAACTCTTAACCTTAGGAATTACATTTAAAATTCCTTAGTTAATAAGCATATTGTAATATATGGTGATAATATTAAGATTTCTTGCTCATTAAGTTTTTTATTTTAATTTTTGTGAATTATGTTTTTGCAGTTTCTATCTATGAAATTGGCTTCTGTTAACACCAGGGTGGATTTTAGTATTGAAAGTCTAATCTCAAAAGATGTAAGTTTAATGGCTCTAGACAATGGATTTACTTTTTAAATAAATAAATAAAAAGTATTGCTTTTTTCCTTAACTCAAATTTGTTGACTTTTTTTTTTTTTTTTAATTTCAGATTTTTCAATCAAATAATTCTTTGGCACACCCAATATTCCCGTTAGATTCCTCAGCACCATCTTTTTATGGGCAACAACATCAGCAAAACCCAGCAATTCACAATAACATTTCTAATGGAACTGTGACCCACAACTCAGTGGACCCATTAGATAATGGTTTATGCCAAAACCTTAGTATGCACTTAGCTTCACTAAATGGGTTTCATGAACCTGGCTCTCAGGTAATTTTTTCTTATTTTATCTTAAAAAAAAAATAATAATTGAATTGTATTCTCTTTCTCAATATCCGTAAGATATGTGAATTCAATAGTAAGAGTTTATGAATATTAATGTCACGTCAATTAGTAAAACAACATACAAAATCAAATTTATAAAAATATTAATTATAATTGTATTTTTAATATTTATACAATTGTTAATTTGAATGGTCCAATCGAAATAAACGGTACACATTTCAATTTTGTATATTAAACTTTAATTTTTAAAGTTAAAATATAGTCCGTTTGATTTTGATTCTACAATTCAATTTGAATTATAATCAACTTTTTTTTTTCCCTATAGTTTGATGCACTTGTTTTAGCTAACAATTCTTATCCAATGATTTTCAATTTTCAGTATCCAATAACATTCTCTGAGGATGACCTCCACACAATTGTTCAAATGGGATTTGGGCAAACTGACAATAATAAAACACCAATACAATTTCAGAATTTGAACGGTAATAAAGCAAAGAGAAAAAATATATTTTAATGAAAATATCATTTTCATTAGACCTAATTAAAAAGTTTATGTTGACATCAAATTTTTGTCCAAATGCAGGCTCAAATCAACTACCCCTATAAAAGTTAAGCTTTATTCACCATTCATTACGCCTGAATTGAAGCTAAAGAGGAATAGGAAGATTGCTGTTGTACACACCAACAAGAAATTTAATTGGAACAACCCCATGAATTATTAAGCCATTATTATTATAATTATTATTATTAGGTCTAATAGAAGCCTCTTTTGTCTTCATATTAGCCTTTTATTTTCTTTTTTATTTTACCCTTTCACTTTCCATGATTTTAATTTTTAATCATGGGGTTATTTTTTTTTTTTAAAGTATTCACTGTAAAATCTTTAGGATTGATTCTGTTTCTCTTGGTGCAAATTCTTATTATTATGGCACCAATTGTGAGATATAGTGCTAATTAATTAAAGAAGTTTTTGTACTATCTATCATTATCCCTTTTTACTTTGTCTATTATTGTATGTTTTGTGTATAATTCATACATCACATCAATCCATAAAAGAATTTTCGTTGCCCTTCATTAATTAATTTCAATAAAAATCATGTCAATTAACCCTATGCTAAATTGCACAATCTGTTTGATGTGATTCTCACTTGTGTTTGGTAACCAGCTGTAATATATAGTGGGGTCTTTTTTAATCTACATTTTTTTTTTATTTGAATGATCATGACATTTAGTTAACTTGAGCTGGGGTCAACCATAATTTGTGGCATTTTCTTTGTGTTTTTTACATTTAACTTTTTTAGGTTCACCAACAGAAGAAGCTTCTGTTTCTTTTTTTTTTTTTTTACTATATGAAATAAAATAAAAATCCAAAAGGATTAGAGATTAGAAGTTATAACCACCCTTTTTTAAAAATAAATATGAAAACACAATTTTTTAATAAATATTAAAGGAATCCCAGGTTGGCACAGTGTTGAAATTCTGACTAGGCCCAATGAATAATTGAGCTTTTAATTTCATAACTTTTATAATTAATTTTGTGAATATGAAAAGGGGTTTGTAGTGGAGTTCAGGTTTGGAAAAGATACTCTTGAGATATTAGACTAATCTTTTCTCTTAGAGGTTGTTAGCAAAAATCCAGTTTATAAAGTTTAACAAAAGATTTATGGGTACTGGTCTTATCATTTTAATATTGTTGGGTCTATAATTGGTTTGCAGGTTATTGTGATTTAATTATTATTGGAAAGATGCTTTGAATGTGGTGCTGTTTACAGAACATTGAACATATTTAATATATTGCCAGAATTTATTATTGTATAATAATATTATGTTTTTCTTTTCTTTTTTTGGGTTTTAAAGAATATAAACAAATGCAAATGGAAAGTGGTAACCTGACACCCCTGTCTGCAAAAAATTATAAACGCCTAATCATATGGCGACGTGTCAAATGATGGATTCATATATATTTATCGAGTATGTGAACAATCATTAAAGAGATTAAGAGACAAAACAATTACTGTATTAACAATTGAATTTGTAGACTTTGGTATATAAATATATGTTTTTTTTAAAAAAATTTAATTATCTTACTTTAAAAATTATTTTTTTTAAATATTCTATTTTTTTTTATTAAAAAGTCGTTCAAAATTAATTTTTTGAAACTTAGTCGTTTTTTGAGTAAATGATTTTTAATTAAATAATATTGTTTTTATTATTTAATTAGAAATCACTTTCTCAAAAAAACGATATTTTATTAAATTTTAAAAAATTAGTATTCAAATAGTCGTTTTCCTAAAAAATGATCTACTACTAAAATAAAAGGGTAATTAATTTTTTTTAAAAGAAAAAGATATATATATATATATATATATATATATATATATATAAAAGTCGAATTTATATGCATTGTAAAAAAAAATTATGGTTGCATTTTATTCTTCTTGAAAATATTTTTCATTTAAGATTGTTTTTAATTAAATTTTTATTTTAAATATTATTAACATTAGTATTGTTAGCAATATGCTTTAAATAGATATGGAACTCTTGAACTCTTTCATTATTCAACTCGTTAACTATTTAAACTTAATCAACAAACTAATTTTATGTCTCATACTCCCACTTGACCTAGAGAAACCAAAACATTTTCATTCTTATTTGCTCTGCAGTAAGAATGACAAACATGCACCCCATATCTAACTAAATTAGTCTTCTAATGTGTTACACAAGTCTAAAACCAGCCACACATTCATCTTTGTTATCTTGCAGCTGAGCAGCTTAACAATATGATCGTCGATAATCTCTATTTTCTAATAACGATAATTTTATCTGTAATACAATCGTCGACAATCACTATTCTCTAGAAGTAAATGTCAAATTAGACAACTTTTATTTTAGGTGACATTACAATTATCTAGTTCACTGCTTGTTTTTCATTGTAGTTTGGTTGAAGAACGATGAAACGTTAAATAATTACAGATAAAATTATCGTTGTTAAAGGATAGAGATTGTCGACGATCATATTGTTGAACTGTATAAATCCAAATGGTTTTTTGATTGGTTCAAACTATTGTTGCTTTGGAATAAATGAAAATTGGGTAGCCGTGCATATCGACGCATGCTTTGGATTTCATACATTTGTTTGTTGATTTATGGATTTTGTCAACATAACTTTTTTATCTAAAATTTTCAAAGTCTACAAACATTAACTTATAGTATTATGTATGTTGACTTTCTTTTATTTACCCAATTCGAGAAATATAAATTGAGAATTTCTATGTTAATCTGTTCATTTCGACATGTATTGATATATTTAATCTTTAAATTAGTACTTAAATAAATTTTTCTTTTAAAAAAATTATTTTATATCATTTATATAATTATAATAAGTAAATATTATTTATCAAAAGTATTAGTAAAATAAAATTGAATTTTTTTCTCAATTTGAATTATTCATAATAAGAAATATTGAATAATTATACAATAAAATATAAAAATTAGTAATTATTTTGTAAGCAACAAAATGATATTTTTTTATGAAATGATAATTCATAAAATACAAAAGTAAACAAATAGTTTTTTATTTATGAACATTAATTTATTAGTATATTAAAAAAATTACCAAAACTCTTCGATTTCGATTTGTAAATGTATATATGGTAGAAACTCCCACATAAATATGTGACTCAACACTAGAGAGTTGTCAACATATCTTGTATAAATAGACATTTGTTAGTATCACTCAAACCAGTTTTTTAGTTAATTGAATTTAGAGCAATAATAAAACTAATTCTGATGTGTAATTTTTCTAACAATGGTAATTATTGATGAATCAAACACAAGTTTCACAAGAACATTCATAGGACATCGGTTAGCGGGTTTTTTTTTATTAAAATAATTCTTTTTTGAAAAAAATATTAAAATATTCTCTTTTAAATTTTAAATACTAAAATGTTCTATTTTTTTAGTTATAAGTCGTCATTTAGAAACAAAAAAAATCAAGTTTCAAATGACAGATTTTTCAAAAGATTTTTTTTTATTTTTAAAAAAATTATTTTGGTTATTTTTTTAAAAAAAGGAATATTTTAGTATTTTCTTTAAAAAAGTTATTAAAATGAATACCTTCCGCTAGCTGCTACCCAATTAAAATCCTTCAATAATACGATTTTTCCGTTTTTTTAGAACATTTGCCATTTTTTGATAAATTTTTATTTTTTTATTTTTGAGATAAATAACATTTGTTAATTAGTCATATAAATGTTATGATATATATATATATATAGTTACTCTTAATTCAATAGGATAAAATTTTCGAACTCTCATTACTCTTGACTCCGTCCCTAATATGAAATGTTCCTTTATCTCATTTTTTCTGCCTTATTTCTTTGCATGTTTGCTTGTAACGTAAATCTTCTTTACTATTTATAATATGTAACAACTGAAAAAAATTTAAGTTCAAGTGACATATGGGCCTTCCATTTGCCTAATTTTAGGTTGAGTTGTGTAGTTCAATTGTCATGGTCAGATACTAGAATCTATGTCCCTATAATAGAAAGAAGAGGTAAGAAAAATGTGATCTCTAAAATGACGAGAAAATGAGGCCCTACCAACCGAAGAATGTTTGGGAGATTTGTAAGGCACTATAATGATCATTAGGGTAGTAGCCCTACTAAGTAAAGTACTCACTTCCCACTTTTTGTTTGGGACCCCTTCTTTCTTTCACCTTTAGGCCCCGGGGCTAAGCTAGCTACTTTAGCCACCTCAATTTTTTTATTTTTCATTTTTAAAACTATGTACAGATTTATATTTTATTATTACAATAAATATATTTTATTATCTCAAATAAGTTTGAATTAAAAACTATTATTTAACTAATATATTTATTTATATTGTTTTAATAGTTTTAATCTTTATTACAATTATAAATAAAATATTTTTTCACAGTGAAAATTATCAATACATGATTAAAAATAAATTAAAAATGTATTTTTTTTAAATAGTTAATAATTTATATTAAAAAAGATATTAATAATAATTATTTAATTATTCATCGAGTACTACTTTATTAATATATAATTTGTAAAAAAATTGAGCACTTATAGAAATTAGCATAGAACTATGTGTATAAAACTTGGTTTTGTTTTGGGGCTTTTGGGAAACTTTATATTCCTTTGTTTTGGGAGAAAAAATAAAAAGGCCCCATAAGAAAAATCCATCATTTGTTTTACCAACCATCTATTATTTTCATGCTCTACAACTGTAAGTTCAATGCCTCTCACCGTCAACTTCCAATTTTCTACCTCTCTCACATTTAAGAAATGTTATTATGTGTACAAGTTCAGTCACATCAATGCTCATTTTCTTTTGTCACTTAAATTCCATTGCACGCTTAAGCTAGCTAACTTTTTATTAATAGACCTCACAAAGTTAAAGGATATTTAAAAATAGATTAGATTGAGTTAAGTTTTGTAAAGATTGAATTTTATTTATTAAAAAAATTAAGTGTTAAGTTTGATTGATGATTTGTTGTTGATTTCTTTTTTTTGAATTTGATATTTTTAAGAGTGTAGTATAATTTGTTAGTATAGTTAATAGATTATTCTTTATTAATAGTTTTAAATTAGTAATTATTTTTTTAAGAAGATTATAAAATTAAATATTTTTTTTTGACATTTAATAATAAATTTTTAAACAATTTGACTTTATTTGAAATAATATTTCAATTCTATTTTATTATAATATGTATAAATATATCAAAAAGTAATGTAGAGTCATATAATTCAGGTTTAATTGCAATTTTGGTCCCCTACTTTAGTTGAATCGCGAAAGTAATTCCTCCATTTTGTTTCTTCTCAGTTTTGGTCCCCCAAACAGAATTTTGGTCCAAAATTTTATGAAATTTCATTTTTTTGCATTTATTTAAGTCACATCATGCCTCAAGATCTCATTTGGAACAATTGTATATGAAATATATGATCATAAATGGTGTAATATAGCTTCAAAAAAAATGAAATTTTATCAAATTTTGAACTAAAATTCTATTTGAGGGACCAAAACTGGAGAGAAACAAAATAGGGGGACAACTTTCGCGATTAAGCTAAAACAGGAGGACCAAAACTGCAATTAAGCCTATAATTAAATTATTAATGAACGTAAAAATAACACAAGAAAAAGAGTTGAATTATGTATAAAACTTTTCTTGTTTTAAAACAAATAGTGTAAAACTTTTTGAAAACAAAGCTTTTAAGAAATAGATAAAGCGAAGAATAAAAAAAAAAAAAAACAATTTAGTCTGGTTCACCAATAACAAATTAGTTATGTTTAGTTTCTTCAACTTAAAGGATTCTTCGCTAGAAACAAACTGATTGCAAATCTATCAAAGTATACAACTATCAACCGATTATACCTTGAACTTCTCAAAACTTATGGATTAATACAATCAAGCATTTTAAGGTCTCAATTGCAACTATAAACAGAGGATGTTGATTCTAAGCTTAAATTCTCAGTGAAAATCTTTTAGTAAAAAATATTTTGAAAATGAGATCAATTGAATGTATTCATAATTGATTCTTGATATTTTTAGAAGCGTGATTGTTCAATTATTTTCTTGTATAATTTTTCAATGACACAAGAGTATTTTTATAGCAAGTTTAATTGCAAATTTAGTTCCCCTCTATTTTAATCAATTCTCAAAATCGACCCATTTATTTTTGTAACATCCCGCTTTTTCGAGACATTAACTACCGAAATTCTAAACGTAAAATTATAAATTCATTTTTATTTATTTATGATTATCTTAAATACTCATTTACTTTAAAATTATTTAATAACTATTTTAATTATATTTCAAAAAATAATGAATCAGAGTATTTGCATTTACTAAAAGTACATTTAATACATTAAACAAAAGAAATTCCTAGAGTCAAAACTCTCGATGTTTTACTATCCAGTCATAAATCATAGTTGGTCATAAACTTTGGACTCGTAAAAAACTCACCAAACAAGTCTAATACTGATACAAAAGTATCTCGGAGCCTCCAAAGAGCCCCCAATATTACGATATTGGGGGCTCATTATTTCAACTAGTCTCCATGTTCTTCGAATGGATCTCTTAAACTGCATGCTATTGTACTTCCTAGCATTTCTCCTATTGGGTTGACCGTGACATTATTCACTCAAGTAACACTATATGCGACGTTCTGTCAAATGTAATAGTCATCTCCAAATAACAAACACAGAGCAAATATACATGCATATATAGTTGTTATAGCAAAAATATAAATAAATCATATATTTCATTTAACAGTTAAAAATTATAACGCACCAAAAATACAAATCAACCAAAATGCACAATCTATTTTTTAGACTATATGTCAATGCATGATTCTGGAATATCACTTCCCCTGCAAGGACTTCGTGAGTCCTTCCAAGCAACACCACTAACTCAAAATCCCAGCAAAGATCTGTGGACTCCAACCAATTATGGACGCACCATACGACTATCAATGCATGAATGTAGACACTTTTGTTAGTAACAATATAGATCACTCAACCATAACATCCCAAACCATTCAACATTGTCCTAAATCAACCTAGCTAAGACACAAGGTCATCACCTTGAAAAATTCACCCAATACCAATCAACATACGCAAATCATTTAATCTCATAATATCATTCATAATCATGTAATTCATATACCACATATTTTGGAGATAACATACCAACAAAGCAAATACCTAACATCATAGTATATTTATTTCACGTATAATTCAAGTAGGAAAGCGAATAGAGTGATGTCTTTACCGTTAGCAAAGTTGTATTTATTTTTTATTTATTAAATTAATAATTTATTATTTGTTATACAAATAAATAAGTAAATAAATAAACGGAAATAAATAGTTGTATCTTTTTAATATATAAACTTTAATGAATAATAAAGTATTTTGAATGAAAAAATTATATAAATAAAAAATATCTTAATTTAGTCTCTCACTTATATAAAATAAAAATGTCGTGTTAATTCTTCACTTAATTAGTAAAAAATGATCAAATAAGTGATTTAGTCCATCCCAAAAAGTTTATCACGTCAGATTGATATTTTGAAATTTAGTATCAGATATCAATTAAGTTTTTCCCTAAAATTGTATATGTGGGGTCTAGTAATTTGATCCATAATTACATAATCTTTTTGTAAAATAAAAATTACATAATCACTAATAGAGTCTCTATAATTAACAAATACATTGGGAAACTTGACGAAACTTTTAAAAAGTAAAAGACGAACTTATGTCCGATGGAGGTATTTTCTATTTTATATTTTTGAAATTTTAAAAATCAAAATAATTTTCGATTTTTTAAGTTTAGTATTGGTTAACTCTTTATTTATATTTTTTGACCGAAAAGTTTATTATTGACATAGAAATAAAATATTTGAAAAAATAATTAAGAATGAAAAAATAATAACTAAATCTAATAATCATAAATACATACAAATTTGTTTATTAATTTTAAAAATAAAAATACTTTAAATATTTATAAACTTATATTTTAGTAATAATTGATCGATGGCGATTTTGATGTGGTCGGCGTGAGTCAGAGTGGTGTCCCCTTGTAGTTAGAGATGATAATATGTAAGCTCATCTATTAGTGACGTATGACCTAGTCTACTTATGATCTAACCTGCTATAGTCTATCTAATAAAAATGTTAGACGCAAATTATTTTTAAAGTCTATTTATTTTAATAGGTCAAACTCAGAGTTATAAAAAAAGTTATTAGACCTGACAGGTCGACCACTATATATATATATATATTTTATTATTTATTAATATTATTTTTTATTATTATTTCTAATTATAAAGTCTATCAATTAAACAATAACTCAATAGTCATTCCATATTCTATAACTGTTCCATATTATTCCTGTTCTTTTTTCCCTCGTTATTTTCAAGTTGAATCGTTCATCTATTTATATAATTATTATACTATATAAGATTTCAATATTTACTACTACAAAATCTTTTTTTTTATTTTATCTTTGTATTCCTTTAGTAAAGTTATCCTTTGTAAAATCTCTTAAAAATCTTCTAGAAATTCCATTGAAGTTGTTCTAATTTTAGGTTTTATAAATAAAAATAAATCTTAAATCAAAGCAGTGTATGCGAATTTGTAAAAAAAAATGCATAAAATATGTGCAGTCCCTTTATAAGTGTTTCAAAGTTGATAATAATATTAATTATATTATTACTGAATATCTCTAAGTTTGTTTGAGATGTAATAATGAATGCATTTGTTTTAGAAAAAAATCTATTATTTGAAATCAAAAATTATTTTTTAGGGTTTAAAAGAATTTGTTTCAGGTTAATAAAACTTTTAAATGCTTTAATGTAATAAGATTTTTAAATAGAGTTTCAGGCCTATGATAGACCATAGGCCAGACTTAGGCCTAAAATATTAATCGTAGGTCTGACTCAGTCCTTTCAAAGTCTGGTCTAACCTGGCCTATTACCGCTCCTACTTGTGGTCATTGATATCGATCTGTGTGGGTGGTCAACAAGGGGTTGGGGTGGCGCCCAACGAGACTTCAAACTATGGCCAGTGGGGTTGGACTGGTGGTCAAAGTGATGGTCAACAATGGTCATCGTGGTGGTTGTCATAAATATACTGAAAAATACAATAAATGAGATGTTTGAATTGTGTTTACCATTTTTAACTTTTTCTTTTAACTACAATTTTTTTTGAATCAATCCTCAACTGAACTTTTTTTGATCCAAAAATCGAGAAAATGTAAAAGTAAATCGAAAGACGGTTTGAGAAATGAGGCAAAGGGAAAAACAATTGATAGTGGAAAATGAGGATATTGGAGAATTGTTCATCTTTGACGCAACAATTGGCCCACCACCACATGGAATGACCTTGAAGATAAGTTCTTGGAGCAGTACTTTCCCTAGTGAGGTTCGTGAGAAAGAAACAAAAAATTTCAGGCTACAAGCATAAAGAAGGGGAATCTCTTCATAAAACTTACAAGAGGTTCAAGAGTTTCTAGTAGGATGCCCAAATCATGGTTATGACGACATTGCTCAGATGAAAATTTTATGTAACAGCTTGAAGCCAAGTTATAGAGTTGTGTTGGATACAACAATAAACAATTATCTGAATTTCAAAACCACATTAGAAACACAAAAAGTAATAGAGATCATGGCATCAAAGAGTAGACGATGTTTTACAACATAAGTGGTAATGTATCAAAAGGTGGTATCTTGTAGATGAATGCTATGGTACACGACCAATTGATCGATTGAAGGGAAGTTGATTCCAAAGTAGATAGAAGAAGTCATTTCTATTGAGATAAAGAAATGAATGAAAACTCTATACAACTCCAAGTTGCATATATCAAATTGTTAATACATGAAAATCGTGATTTTTATGGGGGAGTACATAAAAATAGAGCTTGTGAGATTTATGAAGATGACAAAGAAAAATTGGAGAGGATGAAATTTGTGGACAACAACGGGAATTCGAATAATCCGTACTCCAACACCTAATACAGGATGGAGAAATCATTCAAACTTCTTATTCCACAAGGTAAGCATCAAGGCCAATAGGAAGATCCATCAAATCAATACCCATCCTAAGAAGATGCATGGAATATTACTATTGAGGAATTTGCAAATAATACAAATTCTTAAGTTTTTTAATACCCATCCTAAGAAGGTGGAATAATATGTTGTTCAAAAGAATGAGGCTTTTCCAAAGCCAGAAATCAAAAGTTCCATTTCTGCAAAGATTGGAAAACGAGGAAACCAAAAAACAATCTCGTAAGTTTTTTAATATTTTTAAAAAATTGCAAATTAACATTCCTTTTGTAGAAGCAATAGAACAAATGCTATTATATGTCTAGTTCATGAAAGAGATCCTATCAAAGAAAAGAAAGATCAGTAGTGAAACAGTAATGCTCACTAAGTAGGGAAATGTCACTCACCTCTTAAGTTGAGTTTGTATAGTGTCTCTATGGGTTCAATAAGTATTCTTTATAGTACCTCTTTAAGCTACTCTACTAGAAATTTTTTTTTTAATTTTCTCAATACGTATGGAAACTTTATGGTTGAAGAATGGAGTGTTCAATTGTCTTTTTAGGTTTTCCTTTATCAAAAGGAGTTTTGTCGTTTCTTGTATTATAACCCGCTTTTCTCGGTAAATTATTTTCTTTTAAAAGAGTTATATGAAAGAGAACCCTTTAAATAAATAAGTTGAAAATAAAGTTTACAAGGTAACCAAAATCATTTCAAATAAACCATCTTTATTTCAAATGTAATTTTACAATAAGTTAAATTGTATACCAAAAGAGGTTATCAACCTTGATATGCAACTACCTCTAAGCTATTCACAACACACTTAAAAACTCATTAGGTACATCACCTCGTTAGTATGGACTAGCGGTCGACACTATGACTCTACTACGCTTTCACCGTCATTTTAAACTCTTTAACCAAGATTGAAGCATTAAACACACACAAATCACACATTCTCCACTTAAACTTAATTCTAAACTCTTACGATTATCATTTATGACATTTAGTCATAATCATATCAATTACCTCTCATATCTAAATTGTGTAAATCCGCTAGATTGACAATACTTTTAGTTAATAGAAAATAAGACAATTTACTTCAATAATTCTTTTTACCACAATATTAGTTCGATTATTAAAATAATCAGATTTAATATTCTTTCCTCGTAAAAGATTAGTGAAACATAAATCAAGTCTTCAACTACCCAAGAACTCGAATTTCAACTATTTTACAAATAGACAAAATAAAAGTATTTCAATTTTAAAAATGTCATTTTTGTACCTTTATCTATAAATGTAAGGGAGATGACAGACTCAGCAACACATCAGAGATACATGTTTGTGTGTTAATTGACACAAAGTTAGGCTAAGTATTCTAACTCTTTATTTTGAAGATAATAGATTTCAATTCCTATATCAATCCAAGTATAATTTATAGTTCACACTAATGATTATAATGTTTTTCACTTGGTTAATTTACAAAGAATTCTAACGACTCTCAATAGAGAGAATTTTTCAATATCATATCTTTTGTACAAAGATTTTTTGAATGTATTTTTTTTATATTGAACATTGCATTTTTCTTTTCTTTGACTTTTAAAGAAAATTACTTTGTACGATTAAAAGACAACATTAGAAAATTCATTGGCTTTACTTGAATTATGGTTTTGTGAAACTGTTTAAAATAAAAAATCTCTAAGAATATCAAGAATCTTAGGCTTTTCTCATATCAAAGTTTTTGGCTTCCGATGTTATTCTCTCCCCTCATTTTCTAGGTGAAAAGTGAGTAGTGTTCTTCCTTTGGAGATTAAGGTGCTCATGAATTTGTTTTTAGGTTCTCTTTCAATGGTGTTACTCATTTACTTTTCTTGATATGAAAGTTGTTAAGAGGTTGAAAATAGTTATAGAAAGATCAAGTTCTTTTGATCTTACGAGCACATTCATAAGGTATCTATAGGTTCAACACTAGAAAATATTTAGTGCAACCTAGAAGGACTAAAAATCCAAGAATGTGATGGCCAAGTCTTGCAAATATCAATAGATAAACTTGAAGATAGAAACAAATTCCTACAAGGCAACATCTTCATTTCAGGAATTCTTGGCTAATTGGATAAAATGACTCAAATTGTGTAAATGATCATAAACCTTGTACTAAAGAGGATGATGATCCTACCAAATTCGGTCTTTGATTAAGATCAAATTTTTATGGTAGAAAAATTGTTGAACATAAATATAAATTTCATAGTAGCATGCCTAGTTGTAAACCTCTTTATAAAGATAATTGTGATAAATTTTATGGTTTCCCTACATGTTTTGTAGAACATTTTGCAAAGTTGAATATACAAAACAAAAATAAATAGTCTATAGGTGTGCAAAGGACAATAGCAAAAGTTGACCTACAAGCTTCATCCACAAATATTGGATGGTGGAAGTGTTAAAAAAAGAGTAGAGGGCTGAAAATTGTGATCGAATGAGTGAAAGGCTGTGAAGTTTACATATATGACCAAAATGTTGAAGCAAAATCTGAAATCAAGTGTTCTGAAGATAAAAAATAAGTTAGTTAATCTCTAATCATGATTTCGATTGTATTGCTATTTAACTTGTGATTTTGAGTGAATTATTTAAAGATAGGTGATCAAGTACAATCATATAACAATTAATTATCACACCATGATATAAATCAAAGTAAATCATGTCTTAACTGAAATTGATAACTAGATCATTCTAGTAATCAAGAACATTTTGGTTTATAACAAGATCATTCTTGTTTATAACTAGAACATTTTGGTTTATAACAAGATCCTTCTAACTTATAACAAGATCATTATGTTGTATCTAGATCATTTTAGTTAGTTTGTTTCAAGGACATGAGTAAAATGAATCATTCTCTGTAATCCAAAGCTTAAAGTAAATGAATATCAAGACTACTCAGAACAGTACTCAAGCCCAAAAGTTTAACTAAAGGCCCAAAGAAGCAAAATAGAAACAAGAGCAATAACCAGACCAATCTCCAAATCGATAAACTACAAACAAGTATAACTATGACAACAAGGATGAAAAGGACATTACTCCTCAATTTTTTGTAGAAATTCTGACATGCTTGTAACGCAAATGACTGAGAACAGTCAACTGCTAAATAGCGCACATGACTGTTAAAATCACTCTAATGATATGTCCATATTTAACTTTAGTAACGACTATAATGAGCTTTTTTGAACCTTCTCCGTGCCTATAAAAGGAACATCAAGACGAAGATAATTGCAAGAGTTTTTAGTGCAATCGATTCATTACTAAAACAATCATACTCGAGGAAACAAAACTTTTCAATCAAGTAAAAATTTCAGTTCTCTTATACTATATTCAAGGATCTCTTTATTGATTTATTTATGATAATCAATCTCAAAAAAATGTTGAGTAGATTATGATCCTACAACCTTATATCATGATTTCTTTTGAAACTCAAGTTTATTTCTTAAGATAGTTTGAGTGTATTGTAAAAAAACATATTATGTGTTTAAAAGGTACCTTGAAAAAATCCATTATGGATTGAAAGGTGACTGTAAAAATTCTTTCAAGGTTAAAAGGTGAATGATATAACTGATCAAGGAAGATTGTATGAAACCAAAAACATTCTTTTGTGAAGCACAATATTGGAAAAACTCACAAATTGTGAGGGCTGGACGTAGCCCACTTTAGGTGAACCAAGGCACATCATTGTATGATTCTTTTATTCATGTTTTTTATTATTTCTCACTTAATATCATTAATCATGTAGAAATAAATTGTTTCATTTATTTTTAACTCACCAAGAATGTTCTTGATTTTTATGAATAACCAAGATTGATTTTGAGTTAGTTTAAATTGAAAGCATGAATTAATATTTTAAAAATGGATCACAATTCAAACCTCCCATTTTCCTTGTGAATGATATTTCTAATTTAATTGGCATCAGAGCATGCCTCTAAGGTTAAACACTTAACAAGTGTTAGAGAAAAAGATTCAGGAAGCAATGTCAAAAGCCATTTATATCTTTGAAGGAGGATCATTAGATAGACATTTTACTTTGATGGTATAGGCTACTACTTTTGGTAAGGAAATATGCAACTATTCCTTAAATCACATGATACATGAATGTAGCGCATCATAACAGATGGAAACTTCATACCAAGAGTTTATCAAAGTTATTCAACATCTATTGAAAAGAAAGAAGCAGATTGGACAACATAAGACAAAGCTAAGGTATTTTTGAATTCTAAAGCTCAATTATTTTTGTCTTGTGTTGTGAGCAGGGAGGAAAACGAAAGAGTTGATGAATGTGATATGGCTAAAAAAGTATAGGATACATTAAAAACTCATCATGAAGGAACAAGTCATGTCAAAGAAAAAGGAATTGATATTGGTGTACGAAAGTTTGAACTATTTAGGATGAATGAAGGAGAAACTATTGATGAAATATATTCAAAATTTACAACCATAGTAAATGAAATGTGCACTCTTGGTAAGGCATACTTAGTCCAAGATACAGTAAGAAAAATTATGAGATATCTCCTCATCATATGGAGACCAATGGTCACAACCATAAGTCAAGCTTAAGACACTTGAATTGGATGAACTCATCGGAACTTTAAGATCACATAAAGTATTGTTGCATGAGGATAAAATATCAAAGAAAGGAAAAATAATATTTAAAAGCCTCACAAAATCTTCAAGAAAACTCATCTTCCCAACAAGATGAAAGAGAAGACTCGGAAGAAATTGGCCTAGAATAAGTTCAAGAATAAATATTTCTTCTCACAATAAAATTTCCAAGAATGATGAGAAGAAAATATCATATCAAAAAATGTTTTTCAAGCAAAAGAGAAAACTTTAAAACAGAAATTGATAAGAGTCAAATTACATGTTTTGGGTGCAACAAACTAGGACATTAAAAACTAAATATCCTATACACAAAAAGGCACCAAAAAGATTTCCATTTAAGAAAAAAAAATCCTTGATGGTCACTTGGGATGATTCTGAATAATCAGACACATAAGAAAATGAAGCAACTAACATTGCCTAATGGAAAACTCAAAAAATGATGAGGTAATTAATTCCGAATTATGTCCTTTATGTGAACAAATGAAAAAACAATTTGATAATTTGTTAAATGGCTCAAATTTTCTTGCTTAAAAATGTGGATCATTAAAAGAATAAGTTTGCAAAGAAAAAGAGACACCCTAAGCAATGAATGATGAACTAAAAAAAATCCTTCAAATTTTGCAGGAGTCTTATTTTAAAAGGAGAATGTTCTACTCAAAATAAAAATTTAGAATATTAAAAATGATTTGTCAAATTTTATTAAATTCGTTGATACTTTTCAAAGAATTATGGGATCTCAGGTAGGAATATTGAATAAAGTTGGACTTTATTTTGATAAAACTCAAAAGCAAAAGCTCTATGAAATTTTGTTTTACCAAAAATAAAAAATTAAATGCATAACAAAATATTCTTATTGCAATAAAATTGGACATCTTGATTATGCGTACGTATTATTTCAAAAAAAGAGATAAAAAAATCAAATCAAGACAATCTCTCAAAACGAAGAACGTTCTGGTATCATGGTTGAACCTTCTCTAAAAGCAATTAGTAAATGTTCTTAATGTTCAAAGATTGGTCATATTGAACCAAACAGCTACCTTATGAAAAAAATTCAATATTAAAGAAAAATCAAACCCTTAAGGACCCAACACCAAATGAGTACTTAAGAATCTATTAATATCAAATGCAGGTTGGTTTTTAAAATGTCAAGAAAAACTCATTGTACTTAGGCAGTGGTTTTTCGAGACATATGACAGGAGATAAACAATATTTTTTTCCTTTTTTCAAGAGGGATGGAGGATGTGTAAATTTTGAGAATAATGATCAGGAAAAAATCAAAGGTAAATGTATTATAAGTAAAGAATACTCTACCAAAATAATTGATGTTCAATACATTGAATATTTAAAACATAATCTTATAAGAATTAGTCAATTGTTTGACAACGGTGTTGATTTTATCTTTAACCCAAACATATGTGAAGTCGAGCAAACATCTTCTAGAAAAATTATTTTCTCTGGATCAAGAAAGAAAAATCTATATGTTTTATATATTGAAGAATTACCCATTGAATCATGTTTTATGTCCACAAACAAAGATAACCCGATATGGCTCAAGCGAATTGAGCATGTTAGTATAAAAAAATTGCAAAGTTATCCAAACTTGATATCGTTAGAGGTTTTTCAAAAATAAGTTTTGAAAAAGATAGAGTATGTGAAGCTTGTGCTAAATGAAAATAAGTCAAGAGTAGTTTTTTATTCAAAATATTTTGTTTCGACTTAAAAACCTCTTGAAAACTACTAAGTTTAGGAGGAAAGATATATGACTTTGTTATTGTTGATGATTTCTCAGGTTAAAAATGGGTACTTTTCTTAAAACAAAGAGATGATTCTTTTGATGTCTTTCAAACCTTTTATAAAAAGGTTCAAAATGAAAAACACTTTAACATAATTTTTGTAAGAAATGATCATGGAGGAGAATTCATAAATGCATTTTTTAAAACCTTTATTATTATTATTATTATTATTATTTTTATGAAAATGGCATTTCTCATAGTCTCTCTTGTGTAAGAACTCCTCAACACAATGGAGTTGTTGAAAGAAAGAATAAAATATTATAAACAATGGCCAGAACAATCTTGGAAGAATCAAATGTTGGGAAATATTTTTGGACTGAAGCAGTCAACATCTCTTGTTACATTTTAAATCGTGTATCGATAAGCAAAATCATAAAAAAAAAAAAAAAAAAAAAAAAAAAAAAAACACCTTATGAATTATGGAAAAATAGAATGCCAAATAAGGAATAAGCAATATTGGTGGCTCAATGGTATAACCAATAAGAATATATTGGTGGCTCAATGGTATAACCAATAAGGAATAAGCAATATTGTTTATAAGCTATCACAATCCTTCTTGCATTTGCATTTGCATTTGCATTTGCATCTCGTAAACTTATTAAACTTTTTCAAATGGATGTTAAAAGTGTGTTTTTAAATAGTTTTCTAAATGAAAAAGTATATGTTCATCAGTCTCCTGGTTTCGAAGATCAAAAGAAACCAAACCATATTTTTAAACATGCTAAAGCTTTGTATGGACTAAAACAAGCCCTTAGAGCCTGGTATGAAAGACTAAGTTCCTTATCTAAATAAAAATGCTTTTTCCAAAGGCAAAACTAATACTACACTTTTTACAAAAATTAATAAAACTGATTTGCTAATTGTTCAAGTATATGTTGACGACATCATATCTAGATCAACAAATGAAAAAATGTGTAAGGAATTTTTAAATCTCATGCAAAGTGAATTTGAAATGAGTATGATGGGAGAATTGAGATATTTTCTTAGTTTGCAAATAACCAATATGAATTGGGAATCTTTATATGTCAATAAAAATATATCAAAGATCTTTTAAAGAAATCCAAAACGAATGAAGGTAAAACAATGACAATTCACATACACCATCCTTAAGTTTGGATAAATCTGAAAAGGAAAATTCGTCTCTCAAAAGGAATACACAAGAATGGTAGGTTCATTACTATACTTAACTACAAGTTGACCAAATATTGATTTTGCAGTAGAATTATGTGCTAGATTTCAATTTTTGCCTAATGAATCTCATTTATTAATTGTAAAAAGAATTTTTCATTATCTTGTTGGTACCACTGATTTTGACCTTTGGTATAGCAAAGGAACTCATTTTGATTTTGTAGCCTACTTTGATGTCGATTATGTTGGGGAAGCTATAATAGGTTGGTCATGTAGAAAATAAAACACAATTGCCTTATCAACAACTGAAGTTGAATATGTCTTAGTTGCAAATTATTGTTCTCAAGTCTTGTGATAATACAAGTACAATAAGACTATCAAAAAACCACATTCAACACTCAAGATTAAAACATATTGAAATAAAACACCACTTTATTAGAGATCGTGTTAACAAAAATAAAGTTGAATTAATCTTTGTTTACACCAAAATGAAAAATTAAAGAAAATTGAAAATCATCAAAAATCCAAACGATCACTTTTAAAAAGTATGACCAAATCGTTCGGACCAATAAGGAGAACGTTTTCCATTCCTTCTTCTTCACATCAATCTTCGTATCAAGTCCAAATGAATTTTAAAAATTTCAAATTTTTAATTCACACAAACAAGCAAATAATGGCCTTTTCCTTGATTCAAAAAACGGCTACCATAGCCTCATCATAACCTATTTTCCTCCTTCCCAATATCCCTAGTCACTTCTTAACCACCCACTCCTTTATACCCATGTGTGTCACTATTTGTCTCATCTCTTCCCAAAAATCAGTTTCTTCTTCTTTAATCAAAACTTTCGTACTCTCATCTTATGCAACACTTATTTTAGTTTTCTTCATTTTTTTCGCTAAAAAATATGGCCCGCACCAAAGCTTCTGCTAGAAAAAATCTGACTTCAAGAATCCCATTTCCCTCACCATCTCATTCTTGACCACAATCTCCACCACCACACCCTACCCCTCTAGAAGTTTCTCCATCAAAAAACACATGTTCTGACTATCTCTCATCATCTTTGGAAATCAGTTCAGGTCCTATTTTGTTCGCCCTTCTCACCACCATACTCCCACTTCACTTCCAATGTATTCTCCCTAACACCTGTCAAGCACCACCACATCTCTAGAAAAAAAAACTTAAAAAACCCAATCTAACAATCCTCCAACAAAACAAAAATAAATGAGAATCATGGATGGTGTTCGTACCTCCAAGAAATCCAAGAGTGTGGACGCAATAATATATACCATCTATGATGATGACTCTATTTCAAAATTACCACCAAAATTACCATCAAAATCATAAAAACCCTCTACATCATAATCATAAGAACTCTCTGCTCCAACATCAAAATCTTCCAAACCATATACTTCACCAAGAAATCCAAATCCTTTCCTCAACATATCCTAGCAAAGTCACTCTCAAAATCAACAAAATTATCCCTTACTTTATCTCATTTTTGGCCAAACAAAAACTGAAAAAACTCAAACAGCTAGAACCGAAAACCAAAGGTGCAAAATACTCTCCTTCTAAAACTATTCCACCAGAAAGTTCTCCACCGATTTCAACTCCACAAGAACATTCTTCATGCAAAACTCAAACCCAACCAAAACTTCATAAAAAGAACATCTTCAAAAATTCTTATCCTACCTTTACTCTCAACCAAATACCAGAAAATCCTTCAAGACAAATAGAATGAAAAACTCATTGGAATTGGTCTAGTATTTGTGTTTGATAACCTTCAGTTTGAAGGAATCTCAATCAAACAATACGTTGACGCTCTTGGCAATTCTGAGTTCTTAGAAATTTCATACTTTTTCTATCATGAAGTCATTCATGCTTTCTACTGCAAAGCTCAAACCTCTCCTAACAAAGCTTTGTTTGTCTCCACCAAGGTTGAAATATGTCTCATCTTGCAACCTTAGTTGAAATGTTACATTTATCCACTAAAGGGCCAACCATCTTTGGAAAAGATTGGTATTATGTTCTAAATATCAACAAAGATACATATTTTAATGAGATCTTTATTCTTGGCGCAATCAACAATGTGTTTGCGGATTTGAAAACCTTTCCCAATCCTTCCCTATTGTGGCAGTCACGAATGTCTCCGACAATGATGCTCTAATCATTTATCACCTCCTTTATTTCCAAAAACTCAACCTTCTATATACCATCATGCAAAAAATGATTGCCACCACCAATCGAGATTACAAAGGAATATTGTTCCATATGGTATAGTTCTCACCAAAATTTTCAAATATTTAAATGTCGCTCTCAAAAATGAAAAATCCATCATCAAAATGCAGATTTTCAATTCTAAAATGGCTCTGAATCAATCAACACTTCAAACATTAATATTATCAATTATGAACACATAATTAACACCAAATTAGTCTCCATAAATTTACCCCTCAATCACACATCGAATATTCATAACATCAATTATGAACACATAAGTACATTGAAACTTAATCAACTCAACTTCACACCTCAAAGTCAAAGCAATTACGAAAAATCACAACAACAACCGAATATGTATATACAATCATCATAGTATAACAAACATAACTTGCATACCAAACTCTAACGCAATGTGTATATGCCAAAATGCATGATTTCGGAATTCTAAACCAAAACCCTCCTCGAAGGACGTAAATCAGAATTGTACCGCTTATCACAGACCAGTACTAATTACCTAGATGCAATCCCTCACGGATCAGCACGATTTACTAGCGTGCAGTCGCTCACAGACCAACACGATTTTCTAGAGTGAAATCGCTCACAGATCAGCACATTCTAGAGTGCAATCTCTCACAGATCAGCACAACATACAAGAGTGCAATCGTTCACAGACCAGCACGATTTTCTAGAGTACAATCGCTCACAGATCAACACATTCTAGAGAGCAATATCTCACAGATCAACGCATTCTAGAGAGCAATCTCTCACAGGTCAGCACGACGCGACAAACCCTGCAAGGATAAGATGAACCAAAAATTCACATGGCATCATCCCGTGGCCCATCAAGGTCACCACTATCACCATGGCCCCATCGCGGTCACCATGTATTATGAAATGCATGAGCATACTCTTACTCTTTTCACCACAATCATTAAGTAAATGCAGCTATTAAAAGATTTCATTTTTTTAATACTCATTTAACACTAATAATTTTTCAAATTCACCACAGAGCATACTCAAACACATCAAATTCAATATCCAAGATTTCACACCAAATTTACTCATAAAACACTCATTTTCGAAACTCCACATTTTCACACATAACCCACCAAATTCATTTTCCATAAACCCACGTAAATCACATCTCCAAAAATTCATAATAATCGTTATGAACACATAAATCACACCAACCGTAAATCACCACAACCCACCCCTCAAACATACATCAAACATTCATAATATTAATTATGAACACATAATCAAATTAAATTTAATGCTCCCCAAATTCAACATAAATCACCCATATTAATCCCCAAAACTTTTAAACATTAATCACCAAATTTAATCTCCACAAATTTCAACCATAAATCACCAAATTCTAAACTCCACATCTTCAAACATTAATCATCAACTTCAATCTCCAAAATTTTCAACCATAAATCACTATATTCAATCTCCAAAATTTTCAACCATAAATCACCACAAACCACATTAATATATCAGATTTCTCCCCACCGCTAACTCGGTGCCAACGGTCTCAGTTCCTTTTCGAGACTCAAGGAGCTAACTACATAAACATGAATATTTATAACAATTTGTTCACAATAAAACTAATCAACACACAACAAAACTCCTAAAATTAAATCTTTCTCACACACCAAACTTTTAAAATCAAATAATCTATATTATTTACTTAAAACTAAATAAAACAAATATTGTCCAAATTTCACATATACACACTCGACTATTAAAACACCGAAATTTTTGAGTTAATAAAATATTCTAAACTTTTTTTTTTCTTTTTAAACTCAATCAGAGAGTAATTAAAAGAGTAATATTTTAAACTATAACCATTTTTAATTTCAATTTATCTTTTTGCTCAAACTCTTTAACTTAGTTAAAATTTGAACTTTTTCACAACTTTAACAACGCAAATTTTTTTTGTAAAATTTCAATTTCAGATCAATCTCATTTATTTGAAAATAACTCATTACGTAACTCAAACTCATCAAATATAATTAATTCAATATCACAAAATCCACATCTAAATCACATCTCAAAAATTCATAACAATAATTATGAACATATAAATCAAACCAAATATGGATCACCACAAACCACACCTCAAAACACACCAAAAACAAATCCCACTAATTCCCACATAAACGAATTAAATTCATTTTCAACAAATTCATACATCAAATTTCTTTTCCGCAAAATCACAAATAATGTCCTAAATGTAAACTAAAAGTTTGGAAGGAGCTCTTACCTCCGTTGTAGCTTTAACAAGCGATTAAGGCACCACAAGTAATTTCGATAAAATTTAAGTTCATGACGTCGCTTCGAAAACTTGCTCATTAGCACCGTAGCGTGACAATGAACAACTTTCTCTTCTGTCAATTCTGGAATAGAAGCTTAAAAGTCGAAGAAAAATATGGATTTTGGATTCATGTTTTTGTTTTCAAACCCACCAACACAATCTGTTTTGCAACATAACATAGAAAGAAGAAGTAAGGAATTTGGCGAGGCTAAGGAAACGTTTTCTGTTTGCTTTCAATTTCATTTCCCTTGGTTCCATATATATATATATATATATATATATATATATATTAAAATAATAACAATATATTATAATTAAAATTAAACTAATAAATATCTAATTTTATAGATATTTTAAAAAAAAAATATCATTACACATTACTTCTCAAATTACTTTTTCAAAAAAATATTTACTATCGTCGCAACTCAATTGACAGATGAGTTTCTCAGCAATAAGTGACATTTTTAAAAAAATTGTCCAATATTAATTTTTTCGTAACATAATTAAATTATTCTCCGACAAATAATCTTAATTGGGTCTCAAAATATATATATATATATATATATATTAAATATATTATTAACTCTAATAAAATATGTTTTTTATATTTAATTCACAAAATAAAATTCAGTTGAGCTAAATGTCTACTCAATTTGACACAAAATATCCTAAAATTACATAAACTAGAGTTTACAAAATTAAGGGTTTTACATAAATCAACCCCACCTACAAATACTTTTGCTTTTGATATTCCAACACCACAATCACTTCAAAATACAATTCTTCAAAGCATCTTTGCTCCCAAATTAATTTTGACAAAACATCTCAAATGGCTTCGGCTTTTGTTTCCCCTCAAAAATTTATATCTTCCATGTATGACATTAACAAATACCTTGTTTTTCATTATATGGGCCTTTATGGTTCCTCAATTTCTCACGCACAGTCCATGTCCAACATTCTGCTACTAGTGGCTCATCTTTTGCCACAATGACTTCCTTATGCACTATAGTTGTTCCTTCTTTCAGAAACACTTCTCAAGCTTCTCAGCATGTGGATGAAGATCCTCATCCTTCAAAATAAAGAAGGACACTTCAAAAACTCTAAAGGATATTCCTAGGATTTTTACAATCCTTCAAACTTTCTTTGATAGGCCAATCCATCAAGATAAGGAAAATGTAATCTTAATGGATTGGATGGTTACCCAAGTAGCTCCCAAGTAGCTCCCATGTGAGGACTCGAACCACCTCTTCCAAATCTACCCAAGCCCTCCATATATTCATCCTTTGATGGGTCTTCTCCATTGTTATCCTTTTAAAATTGTCTTCCCTGAGGATTTCTCGCAACACTTTTCTTGTGACAAAGAGAGAGATAGAGATAGAGAGACAGAGAGATGGAAGGAGATAAGAGATAAGAGAGAGAAATAGTCATTAGATTAAAAAAATATCTTTTAAATTTAAGAAGTATTTTTGTCCTCATTAGGTAATTCTTTGTTTTCCCTTTCTTTTTTTTGTTTTGTTTCAACCAAATGTATGAACTTTGTGAATATTATTTATGAGGTAAAAATATTTTGGTTCAAAGTTATCTATTAATAGATGCAAAAATTGAGGGTGAGCTTTTTAATGAATGCACTTTATAATATCATAATTAAATTAAAATTAAAATCTAATTAATATGTTTGTCATTATCAAAAAGAGGCATATTGTAGAGGAAAAATCTCAAGTCAAGTGGTTTGAAGATAAACTAACAAGTTAATTAATTTTATAATCATGATTTAGATTGCGTTTCTATTTAACTTGTTATTTTGAGTGAATTATTCAAAGATAAGTGATAAAGTACACTCTTACAACAATCAATAATCACACCATGATATAAATCAAAGTAAATAATGCCTTAATCGAACTGAAAATTGATAACACGATCATTCTTGTAATCAAGAACATTTTGGTTTATAACAAAATCATTTTAGTTTATAACAAGATCATTTTGGTTTATAACAAGATCATTTTGGTTTATAATAAGATAATATTTTATCAAGACCATTTCGGTTAGTTTGTTTTAAGGACATGGGTATATTGAATCATTCCCTTACTGTCCAAAACTTAAGATAAATGAATATTAAGACTACTCGGAATAATACTTAAGCCTAATAGTCTAACTAAAGGCCCAAAGAAGCAAAATAGAAACAAGATCAACAACCAGATCATTCTCCAGATTGATGAACTATGAACAAGTACTACAAGGACAATAAGGATGAAAAGGACATTGTTGTTGCACGTTTTGCAGAAAGCCTAACATGCGTTTAAAGAAAAGAATTGACACTTGACAATTGCTAAATCATTCAACCATGTTTTTCATCCAACACAAAACCAAGAACGTTCTGGTTACAAATGAGAACGTTCTGGATTATATAGCGCACATGACTGTTAAAATCACTCTAATAAGATGTTTGTCTTTAGGTTCAGTTACTTCTATAATGAGCCCTCTTGAACCTTCTTTGTGCCTATAAAAGGAACACCAAGATGAAGATAATAACAAGAGTTTTTAGTGCAATCAATTTATTACTAAAACAATTATACCAGAGCAAACAAAACTCTTAAATTGAGCAAAAACTCCAGTTCTCTTATATTATATCCAAGGATCTACTTATTGAGTTACTGCTGATAATCAATCTCAAAAAAAGTGTTGAGTATATTTTGATCCTACAATCTTTTATCATAATTCAATTTCAAACTCAAGCTTATTTCTTAAGATAGTTTAAGTGTATTGTAAAAAGTCTTTTGGTGTTTAAAAGGTAACTTGTAAAAATCCTTTATCGAGTGTAAGATAACAATAAAAATCCTTTCAAGGTTGAAAAGTGAATGTTATAACTGATCAAGAAAGATTGTGTGAAAGCAACAATGTTCTTGTGTGAAGAACATTAGTGGAAAAATTCACAAATTGTGAGGACTAGACATCACCCACCTTGAGTTCTAAGAGCAAAAGAAGAAAAAAAAAAAAATGGCGAGAATTATGTCCCATTATCCCTTGAAAATGGGCACATGGATCAAAATAGGAATATGTACTATAATGTAGGCCTTAATAGGAAAGCATGCCAGAAGCAATTAAAATTCAAGTGTCGAGTCGAGGATTGGAGAATCCTCGAAAAGTTACAGCTTTAAAGAATCTTATTTCTTTAAATCAACCAGACATAATTTTTCTTATGGAAACTAAGAAAAAGGAAGCTAAAATGTTTCATCTTAGAAACATTGGTGGCATGGATTCAATGGTAGCAGTGGATTCTGATATATATGAAAAACATAAAGCTGGTGAAATTTCCTACTTTTGGGATAATTGGATAAGTGAAAATCATGGTATGAAAGTTATCAGTAAAAGGTCTAACAATTCGGTTTATGAAATGGTTGAAGAGCTTATTGATCAGAATTTGAATAGGTGGAAAATAGAGATCCTCAATCAAAATTTCCTAAAGTTTTGAAGCTTCTCAAATATGTCGTATTCTGATCCCTTGATCCTTTGTGTGGGCTCCTGAAAAAATATGGTGGTATATTGTTGAGTCTTGTAACAATATATAATTGTATAAAAAAATTTATTTATTTTTAATCGTTATTTTAAAATATTTGTATAAAAAATTGATATTTCTAATCATTCAAAAATATTCCTATAAAATTAAAAAAAAATACTAAATTAAGTAAATATATTTTTTATAGACTAATTTAAAATATCCTAATTTTGTAGAGACTAAACATTGTTTAATTCTTCAATATCCAATTAAGTTATGCAGTTAACACTTTTTAAACAAATCAACCAACCAGATAAGATATTTGTTGCAAGAAGTTATTACTAATTATTAAAAGCAAGGATACAAACTAATATTAAAATTCAAAATTGCTTGTCCTATTTTCTGCTATATATGTGTTCCCTTTTGGCCCACAATTGTGATAAATGAACCACAATTTTTCAATTGTTCCCTTTGATATGATTATCTATCTATATCATGATTAAGTAGTAATAATAACTAAATTGGATATAAGAGCGCTAATATAGACCCAAAAAAGGAAGAAAAAAAAGCGCTAATTATATTCATATTGTTTAAAACGACCACGGGTTAGTTTGTTAATATCTAGCAAAATCTTATGATGAATACTTTTCAATGATTTAGATGTCAAAATCAGCAAGGAATACAAAGTTCTACACTCAATAATAACAATGGCTTTCTCTATAATTACTTTGCTTTTGTAATAATGATAGTTTCGGTTTACGTTTTCTTAATTTTTCAAATAACACTATGAATAAATTATTAATTTTAAAAAGAAGAAAAATTTAAATTTCAACTTCCAAAATCATCTTATTTTAAATTTAGAGACTTATGTTAGAATTTAACTATTAAGACATCTTATTGTAAATTGGCGCTTCACATTTGTGCCATCGGCCAACACAATTCCAAGATCTAGCCGTCATTGGAGAGTGATATTAGTGATCGATCATTTTCTTCTTCATAAAATTTATAAAAATAAGGGTGCTATAATAAGTGTCTTTCAGGAAACCACACTTATTAAAAATTAAAAAATAAATAAATTTAAAAAAATTACAATTTAAAAGTTAAAAGCTAAAAGCTAAAATCACTATCTACAATATATTTTTAAGATAAAGTTTATATATTTAGGTGTTTAATAAATATCTTTGGGAAACTTAAGAGCATCTCCTTAAAAATAAATATATCCAAATAAAAAAATTAATAAAAATAATAGAGTAAATGATACAAAAATAATAAATGATAATACTCTAGCATTTAAAGGAATTTAAATAAAATGCTATTATATACAATGTGTAACAAAGTATAATTGAGAATATAATGAGTGTCCTAATTTGAAATTCTTAAACGGTCAATTAATGTCTAAAGATAATTTTGTTTTTAGTTAAATAAAAAAAGGTATAAATGGAGTTTCAAATCAAAATAGGGAAAAGACATGCATTCCATACATCTTTTTACTCAAATAAATGAAGATGAAAAAATTAGAGAAAATGGGGAAAAGAGAAATGCGAAAGTGAAAAAGAGTATAGAGAAAACACTAGCTCCATTGCATGTTTTTTTTAAGTTATCGTATTCAAATTAGATATCATTTAGTATGTTAGTTAAAATAGGTATAACATAAACAATAAGAATCAATTTTTGAGTGAAACCAATTGGACTTGAGAGCATATTTATATTACTTTGTTAATGTAAAATTTTATAAGTTTATCTTAATTTTATAAATTTTCATGATTTTATGAAGTCGATTATTCTGTTTTATAAGTTATTATGCATTACTCATCCTAAAATATCTATTTCGTGAGTTAGAAAACTTGTTTTTTTATTGAAACCAGTTGGGTATGAAGTGAAGGATATAGTAGTTTTATCTTGTTAAAATATA
>JBBPBT010000720.1:4638238-4660128 GCA_037974875.1 Cicer bijugum | reverse complement strand
AAATTTAAAACTTTATTTGATAAAAGGTCATTTTATAAATAATTTCACTTTATTTTTTTCATAATTATCTTTTAAAAATAAAAAAATAATTAAACTGATATGTGACGACAGTGGTGTTGATCAGAACTTACTCGAAAATAAGGTACAAAGTAACGACTTTAAATTTTTATGAAAAAAATTTACTTTATTAAAAGACCTGAAAAAAATATTTATCTACCTTAAATTTTAAGATTTTTAATTTAGTCTTTCAAGCAGTTTATAGCTTCCTCAATTAAATTTGTTCTTTGATTTCATTATAAATAATTTAAATTTATTGGTATCTAAATTAAATCAAATTATATTATTATTTTTATATTATATATTAATATTATTAATTTTATATTATATATTAAGATGTAAAATTAAAATACACAGCAGTCCCAATAACACACAACAACATATTGCCTTTATGAGAATGGCTAAACTCTTTCAAGATTTCTCAATCTCATTCTCAATCTCATTTGCTGTTTCTCTTGAACGACACAGTGCATCCTCTATAACTTCATCATTACTAGGTCATTCTCTCTCTAAAATTCAAAGAAAAACAAAACAAAATTTTAAAAAATTCAATAAAATTCAATTCGTTGTTTAGTCATAAGTGTTGGCGTGGGACTAAGCTGGACTTCCAATATTGGATCCCGGCCATCCTTTTCAAACTTTGTGGAATTTCATTTTCATTAATCAAATCTAACTCACACGATCTACCTCGCGTTTACCCCACTCTCTTCCACCGCTGCACTACTTTAAATTTTGTTCTTCGTTTTTATATTACCACTTTTTTTTTTTTAAAGAATCGGTTCCACTCATCTTTCCGACACTAAATTGAATTTTAATATCAAAAGTTTAAATTAAATTTTAATATGAGATAGTAATAATAAATAGTGATCGATAACACTCACATTGGTTGAAGTAGATGATTATGGTGATAAAAATGATCAAATATTATGATCGATATTATTAATTCAATTTTAATTTAATTAGCAAAACAATGGTATGTTATGTTTGTTATCGTTGATATAGAATTTTAAACTAAACTTTTTGAACCGTATTTTTTATTACAATTAATTCAATATAAAAATAACAAAAATATCTATAAATGAGAAAGTGAAATATAACTGTTTAATTTTAATTGGTACATGATTATGGAAATCACCAAAAACTTTATCAATGCTTTTGATTGATAAAGCATTATCAATGTGTATTAACTTCAAAAAGACAAGACAGTCAAATTAACCATATTTTTATTGATGCTTGATTTTTATTTTCAAGTACAACAACAAAACCAAACATAAACATAACATGTAGTTATGCCAGTCTAAGAGTAACTAAAAAAACTAGAAACACACATAGAGAAAAGCACACACAAACTCATCATCATCATCATCATCAAGTGTGGCAGGAGGCACAAGTGCAGGTAGTTGCATTACATCTGCAACCAGTTCCAGCAGCAACAGTCCTGGGACAGTTACATGGGTTACACTCACAGTGCTCTCCACATGAACATGTCGAGTGATTGCCACCACTCTCACCACCACTTCTGCACCTGTGTATATTTTTATACAAAAGTTAAGATACTAAAAGTCATTCAACTTATATTTTCAATAAAATAAGCAAAATCTCTAAACAACTAAACAAATGCGATCGGCTTTGCATTTTTTTATTTTTCATATTTTTACCACTAAGTATAAAAATTATCACTTTTTGAATTGTAATGTTTTATACATCAAATATAACTTTTTTTTAATCATTCCAATCATTGTGAATAAATATAAATATATATTGTTTAGAAAAAATTCAATTATATTATTGGTAAAAAATGATAAAATTATAATTAAATAAGATTAATTGATTTATATTGTTTAAATATTATTGATAAATCACAGCTATTCATATATAAACTTAAATATATTAGTTTAAAAGTAGCAATAATTCTGCGCGGTGGTTATAATTAATTGATAGGACAAAAAAGACTTTAAAAAATAAAAAATTCAACAAAATAATTTAAATGAAAATAATAAATGAGATATAAAAATGATTAACGACATCAAACTCGAAAGTTATATATATTTCAATCTTTATAACATATATTTCAAACATTTTATAGCATTTTTTGACATTTTACTAGTTTACTTTGGATTTTATTAAATTAGATATTTTTCTGTTTTATATTATTAATTATTTGAATATTATGAATTTATTAACTGATTCATACTTTTATTTTTAAATATTTTAAATTATATTGTCCTCAATGATATAATTTCTATTGAAATTTTTTTCTGCCAAGTCATTTTTTATAGTTATTTTTGATCAAAATAGTTTTTAATTATTTATAAATGTTATCGTTCTATAATTTTTTTTTTAATTTCTGATAGACTCAAACATTCATAGAATACTTGAACTTATAAATACCTCTTCTTCTGATAGACTCGAACATGCATAAAATACTTGAACTTATGCTAATTGATTAGTTAAGAAAAGTTAGAAACAAGTTGAAAAAAGACCTGCAAGTGGAACCACCGGTGCATGGAACTGTGCAGCCACACCTATTATCACACACTATCACTCCTCTTCCTTTATCTGCCATTTTTTCTTTTTTTCTTCCTCTTTCAAATGCTTCTACTTTTTTTTTTTATATAGTTCAAATGCTTCTACTCGTGATTTTTGAGAGTTTTCAATATGTCTTGCATGCCTTATATAGGTGTCCGGATTACAATTCATAAACAAAAAGTCATTTAAGTATATATAATTGAGAGTATTTTTTTATGCCAAATGTCACCTTAACGTAGTAAGTGGCAACTTTCAAATTCAATTCCCCAGCTAATTACCACGTAGAAACTTTGGATAAGGATCAATCTACCTTGTGAATCTAATTAATATATATAAATAACATACATTGGATATTACTACAATATCCATCATCTTTAAATCAATGACATTTAGATATTTTAAAGGAATTTGTTTAGTCAAATATAATTTTTTTAATCATATGTTTGTCAAGATTTTAATTTTTTCGTAGGTCTCTTTGTTACTTACTCTAACCAACCTTTTGATTTTCACTTTCTTTCTATCTCTCCATATCTTTTTAAAATTAGTAAAATTTATTCTTTTTAGTATCTTTCAAATAAAAATACAAATAAATTATAATATATTATAAAATTTAATTTAATGATATAAATGTTTATCGCAAAATTTTTGATAAAAATAACTGTTTTTATATAATCGACATAAAAATAAGAACAATTATAATATATAAATATATAGATTATAATATATAGGCCGGTTCTATATATTTAAAGTGTTAATTCAGTCACAAGAGTTAAAATGTCGACTTTAATCCTCTTAGAAATAATTATAAATTCGTTATTAGTGTTACCTTGATCGATAATTGTCTCCCCTTCTCCGATTTAAAAAAAGTTGGAGAAGATAGTTCATAGTATGCTAACATTTGATATTTGCACAATGTTATAGAGATATATATATATATTGAAATCAAACAAAAGTAACATCATTTGAAACTTAACATCGAACTATTTAATTATAATAGTTAAAGTCGAGCTACATCAGTTGAAACGTGGATATGGTGATACGTTATGTCGTATCATTTACTGGCGTGTACTAGTTAGAGGCCCAACACCTTTGTACTTCTTCTTTTTTAGAAACAGAGTCATTACATATCTTCATCAATCAAATTAGTGATACATTAAGGAGTCTTTTAAAAATTATGACGACTAGTTTTATGTTTCAACACTTCCAAATTGGTAGACTTGCAGAGAGTCAATGCCTTAAAGAGTAACCATGTTGCATGCTACAGATTACCTTCCCATAGTTTTATGTTTCAACACTTCCAAATACTCCATAATTGAGTGGCAAAGATGTTACATTTTTCTACTGGTAAAGACTTTAATGCAAGCAAAGAAAATTATTAGTCACTACAGATTCTCATTAGTTGGTTAGTTAGTTATATTTCAGTTTAGTTAGTTATGTATACAATATATCTTACTATCAGTTTGGGTTCTATATATATAAATCTATGTTATTCAATAAATTCTCCTCTATGTTATTCAATAAATTCTCCTCATGATTACCAAGTAATATGATATCATATTAAATTAGTTTTTCATACCTCTGTTTTTTTTTTCTTCTTAAATTCACCGTTTTCAAACCTTAATTTTTTCAATTCTTCGTATAGTTTTTCATGGAGATTGACAACGACGATTCTTTTTGTGATTTCGATCAATAAAGCTCCATCTAACAAGACTTCACTAAATCAAAAGATGTCGCTTTAAACCCACAGAGCCTTTATTACATACACCCCGACGAGGATCTCAATGTTGTTTTGGTCACACCATCGTTGAACGATTCAAACTACTATAATTGGAGCCAAACAATGAATCACACACTTTCATTGAAGAAGAAGATTCCGTTCATTAAAAGTTCGCTTCCTCAACCTCTTCTTCATATCCCAATCATGATCTTTGGGATCGCGCCAACAACATCGTGATTTATTGGATCACCAGGACTTTATCACCACATATTTCACAGAGCACCATTCGCATTGAATCTGCCATTGATCTATGGTCTGATTTGTATGATAGGTTCACCAAAGGTAACCATTTTTGTATTTTCATCTTTTCTGTGACCTTCACTCAATTAAACAAAGAGATCACAATTTGTCAACTTTCTTTATCGATCTTAAGATCCTTTGGGATGAACTCGAAGATTTGCGCCCAACACCTTCGTGTACTTGCTCTGTTCCCTGCACATGCAAATTGAGCATTGTTGTTAGAAGCTTCAAAGATCAAGAATATGTCACTTGCTTCCTCAAAGGGTTGAATGACAATTATTACAACGTTCGCACTCAAATTCTTCTCATGGAGAAATTACCCTCCATTAGTAAGGTATATTCTTTGGTTGCTCAACAAGAACCTACATCCAATCATTATCCTCCTGATACTACTGTTTTCAGTGTGAATTCTGGAAATACTAATTATCATAAGACACAACAAGTTAGATGTGGTCAACCAAAGTCTCTAATGTTATGCACTAATTTTCATAAAATAAATCACATAATGGATTCTTGCTACTTCAAACATGGCTTTCCACGTGGGTACTGTTCAAATAAAAATCAGAATCCTAATCCATTTCCTACTCCTGACACCAAGTCTACTCTACCATCCAATTCAATTCTAAAAGACATTCTGCTTCAATTTCAAAGGAAGATTATCATTAGTTGGTTAATCTTCTTCATTCGTCGAAAAAGGAGACTTCAACCACTTCTTCAACACAAAAATAATTTACTAAAGCAGCCAATACCCACTTGATTTCTAGTATTTCCAATACATGTTATATTTATCATAATCTCGTTCTATTTGAATTTTAGATATGAGTGCTTCAGATCATGTTTCTCTTTTTAGAAAATGCGTTTTTTTTCATATTTTTCAAGTTTTATTTACTTTGACAAATTTATGTTTCTAAATGATGTTCTTTAGATACCTCTATTTCAATTCAGTTTAAGTTTTGTTTCCAAGCTAACTATTAATTTGAACTATAAACTAATTTTTAGTCAAACTTAGACTTAATTGCAGTTTTGGTCCCTCAATTATTACCAAATCATGAAATTAGTCTCTCTATATTAAGAATCGACAATTTTGATCCCTCCCTCGGATTTTTGAACTAACAAATGAGAATTTGACATATTTTTAATGAAGTGACATATAACTCTATGATATAAAACCATCTAAAACGTAGAATTATTCATATGACATTAATTAAATTAAAAATACGGAGAAAAAAAAAAGTTCGAAGTTGAAACTTATGTTTCTACGACATTTTATTCTAATTTCATGGGTGCTAATTATTTGTACACCATCGTATCATATATCATGTTATTTAAAACATCATACGTCATCATTTTTTGTTCAAAAATTAGAGAGATGGACGAAAACTAATGACATTTAAAATAGCAGGACCAATTTCATGAATCAGTAAAAATAGATGGATTAAAACTGCAATTAAGCCTAAAAATTGTTGCAATCTTCAGGATTCACATATCCTGAAGATGATTGGGATTGTGGAGCATCTTAACAATCTTTATATTCTCAAAAGAGTTCTTGGTGTTCTATCAACTAACGTTTCTTTAGATGACACTACTACTAAGTTTGAAATGTGATGTCTTTGAGATATGACACTTAAGATCAGGTCATCCCTCTATTTCTATATTGAATCATATGTGTAAACAATTTCTTTATATTTTAATAAATAAAAATGTCATTTGTGATTTTTGTCAGTTGGATAAATTTTCTAGGCTTCATGTTCCCTTAAGTTCTAGTTCATTATTACACGCTTTTGATATAATCATATTTAGGTCCTAGTAGTGACATTTCAAATGATGATTATAAATATTTTTTAACAATTATTGATATTTTTTAGTGTCATTTGTGATTTTTGTCAGTTGGGTAAATTTTCTAGCCTTCCTTTTCCCTTAAGTTCTAGTTCATATTTACACACTTTTGATTTAATCCATACTAATATTTGGGTCCTAGTAGTGACATTTTAAATAATAGTTATAAATATTTTTTAATAATTATTGATGATCACACAATGTTTACTTGGATTTTTCTTATGCAATCCAATTTAGAAGCTAGGCCTAAACTACAAAACTTCTTAAATTTTGTTTCAACACAATTTTCTGCAAAAGTAAAAATCATACGAAGTGATAATAGTGTTGAGTTTAATATGCCTCAGTTTTATTCTGACTTAGGAATCTTGCATCAAACTTCTTGTGTTAAAACTCCTCAACAAAATTGCATTCTTTAGAGAAAACATAGCCATTTATTGAATGTCACTAAAATTTTACTTTTTTATTCAAAAATTCCCAATTTTATTTGGGCTTTTGCCTTATGTCATGCCGTTTTTCTCATCAATAGATTAACTACCCATATTTTGAAGTTTAAAACACCTTTTAATTTTTTTTAAAACATGCCACCCACTTTTATTGATTTAAAGGTTTTTGGTTGCTTATTTTGTGTTTCTACCTTACTTAGTCAAAGATCCAAACTAGACCATCGGGCTCGAAAATGTACTTTTCATGGTTTTAAGTTTGGTACGAAAGGCTATGTTTTAATTAATTTGCATAATTGTAGTGTTTTTACTTCAAGAAATATTGTTTCTTACGAACATATATTTCCTTATACCTCTCTTCATTCTTTTACTACTGATATTTCTTCTTATGAGTCTGATTCTATGAGTTTTGATGATGTTTTCATTCATATTAATGTTAGTCATTATGCAAGACACTCTCATGTGTTCCACATTCTCCTATCCATAATAATGTTAGTCTAAGTGGTTTTCCTATCAACAATAATATGGACATTGTATCTACCACCAGCCATGCCTCTTCCAATGCAGGTCCTTCTCATATAAGAAAATCTTCAAGACCTAAAAAACGCCCTGCTTACTTGCAGGATTTTCAATGTTATGTTACTACAACAAATACAATGTTCAACCCCTTATATCTCATTTCTTCTGTTTTGTCTAACAATAGTTTATTAGCTTCACATTTTACCTTTGTTTCTGCCATTTCCTCTGTTCGAGAGCCTACTACTTATAAGTAGGCTGCTAAACATCCATGTTGGGTTACTCCAATAGAATATGAAACTGCAGCACTCAATTAGAATAAAACATGGATTTTAACACATCTCCCACATGGTAAAATACCTATTGGATGTAAATAGGTATATAAGGTCAAGTATAAAGTCGATGCTCATAGAACGATATAAACCACGTTTAGTAGCTAAAGATTTTGCTCAAATCGAAGGTATTGATTATTTTGACACGTATTCTCCTGTTGCAAAACTCACTACAGTAAGAATACTCATATTTATTGCATCATTACAAAATGGACATATGCATTAACTAGACGCCCACAATGCATTCTTACATGGTAATTTAGATGAATAAGTTTACATGCAATTACTTTCAAGTATCTCTAACTCTAATCCTAACCATGTATGCAAATTATTAAAATCTTTGTATAGTTTAAAACAGTCCAGTCATTAGTGGTTTGTCAAACTATCATTTGCTTTACATTTTGTAGGCTATTGTCATTCCACATTTGATCATTCGTTATTTATTAAGGCATATAATAACATATTTTTCGCCTTATTGGTTTATATTGATGACATTATTGTTGCAGGTAATGATGTTGCAGAAATTCAATCCGTCAAGGTTTTCTTTCACAAATCTTTCAAAATCAACAACTTAGGACAATTGAAGTATTTTTTGGGACTCGAAGTCGCTCATTCCAAGGCTGGATTACATATTTCACAAAGGAAATACACCTTAGATATCTTACACAAAGCTTGACTCATTGCTTCCAAACTAGCAAACATTCCAATTAAGAAAAATATAAAGCTTTCAAATGATGCAAACCAATTACTCTCAGACCCGACTACATATAGAAGACTTGTTGGAAAATTAATCTACCTCACTAACATTCGTCCTAATATAAGTTTTTCAGTTCAGCAACTAAGTCAATATATGACACCCCTACTTCCCAGCATCATCGGGATACCATCCAAGTTCTTTTATACCTCAAATTATCTCCAGCACAAGGCATATTCTTTCTTTTTTTCTTTCTCGACTTCAACTCAATACTTTATGCAATTCAAACTGGGCAAGCTGTCGGGATACACGCAAGTCAATTTCAAGTTTTGCATCTTCCTAGGCGACTCCCTCGTTTCATGGAAATCAAAGAAACAAACAATCGTCTCAAGATCTTCGATTGAAGCTGAATATAGAGTCATAGCATCCACTGTTTGTGAGATTCAATGGCTTATAATCAATCAACAAGACATATTGCATCCAATTCCTCATTGCACAAACGCACAAAACACATTGAACTCGATTGCCACATTGTTTGCGAGAAACTTCAGCAGCAACAATTTCATCTCATTTCAATATCTTCTCTTCAATGGCATATTTATTTACCAAGACTTTCGATCCAAAACCATTTCACACTTTTCTTTCCAAGCTTAGTCTCACTTCCATATGTTCATCAGCTTAAGAGAGGATATTAGTCACGATAGGTTGTCATTAGTTTGTTAGCTATATTTCAATTTAGTTAGTATCTATTGTACCTTATTGTGAGTTTGAGTTCTATATATATAAATTCACTCTCTTATATTTTGATCATTCCAATAATAATAATCAAGATGTTATTCAATAAACTCTTTCTTTTGATTACCATGTAATAAAAATAGCTTCTGTTTAAAAAGTCTAGATTATATACCTTCCGTTTTTAAGTTCAGTCATAATTTTTTTTCCTCCGAAATTTAGTTCCTTAATACTACTTGGCATTTTTCAAATGGCTATTTAAAAAGTCTACATGACAAGTGTTATCTGCATTTCTACGTCTCTACTAGCAAATAACAAGCAATAATTCTAAAAACATGCAACAAATGTTGAATCAAACTTCAAAAGAAAAACATATAGTTGCAATAACCAAAAACAAATTTAGCTCAAACTTAATAAATATCCCATAATACCGGAAGTGTGATTCTAATAATGTACTTGTGAGTATATATTGGTGGGGTGAATGAGCAGTCACCTAATAAAAAACATTGATCCCATTAGACATCCTAGAGAACTCTCACAGCTTAGGCCTAATAATCCTCAAATCAGTAGTGAGACATCTGACATCTCAAGTGAGCGACTACATGCGTATAACTCATTGTTTCTTAAGAGTTATGTTAACAGCTCTTCCAATACCATATTTGATAATTTCACACTATAATATCAAAAGTCAGCTTATAAAACAATAGAAAAGCAAAATATCACAACCAAATATACAATAAAACGTTTTGTTGTCCATATTTCAATTTAAGTGAATTTTTTGACATCAAATACAAACATTTAATATTAAGAGTTCAAGCGATCTTAGCTAAGCCTATTTCTATTCATCTCTGATAGTAGTTCTTACACAAATAACTACAGTTAATGGGGGAAAAAAATCAACCAAGTCAATTATGTTATTAGATATTCAATGTTAAATACGAAATGAATGTCCAACACCATTCTTTTCCATAATCAATACAACGAGGACCAGACCCATAGAAAACAGATACTCAACTTGATCAGATTCTCTTGCCAGTACCCATGAGTTCAGTGGCGCATCTATAGCTGGTTTCTGCAGTTTAACACATCCCAAAAAGTAAACACATTTTTCATATGCACTCCACCTAATCAGATCAGCAGCAAAAGCATAATAAATTGGTAATTAGTATTATAAAAGGTAACATACTTTAAATATAATGGCATACTTAGATTTCGATCAGGATCTCAATCCTTTGTCAACTTGAACATATTTCCATAAAATTTCGCCTGCTTTTTATTGTACTCCTTTACCATTTCCTTCAAAGTCCTATATTCCAGCTTTACTTCCCTGGTACATACACATCAAGAACAATTACATTGCAGACCATACATCGGGTAAGCAGAATGAACTATTTCCCAAAATCAAAGCAACTGATCTCAGTAAATAGTATTGAATTGAATCACATTCAAAGAGCTTTTATAACTGATCCAGCGCAGATACCTGTTGTCCGGGTCAACCTCAAGAGCTTTTTTAATGTCAATTTCAGCCAAATCCAAGTCACCCAACTGCATACTTGCCTGAGCCCTTCTATAAAGGGCTTTCACATTTGTGCTCTCGATGTCCAACACCTATCAGTCCGCATAAAAATCGTCATTTTTTATGCTAAGAAAGATTAGTGATTTCTAAAGAATGGAGAGACAGTTTAGTACCTTAGTACACAATCTCTCTGCATCTTTGTATTCTTTCAACTTCAAATTGCAAGCAGCATTGTTTAGATAGGACGCAAGCTTCAAGGTCTTCGATACCTTTTTCTCCTCCTCGCTGAAGGAGGAATCATACTCGATGTACTTCACAGCCTATAGTCAAGTGTCAGCAAAAATATACGTCACAGAAGATGCATGAACATGTGAAACAGTAAACAAGTGTATAGTTTCTCAGAATACCTTCTCATATCTTTTGGAAGCTCTTGCATATTTACCAGCTTTAAACAAAACATTCCCTTCTTCTTTCTTCTTACCAGCAGCTTCAATTTTCTCTTGAGTGTTCATATCCCAAGATTCCTTTTCCTGAGAGGAGAAAAGGCTTATAAATACTAGAAATAGATTGTTAAAATAAACCAAGTGTAAGTAAATCAACAAATAACAAAATAAGTTTCTAATACATGTAAGCATGTTTAAGGTACACGATCTAAAAACATGCACCTCTACCAAAGCAGTTTTTAGCTAATGATTAAATCAAATTTAATGTTGACAGACTCGATCTAACCACAATAAAGATAAAATGATCTCTCGTATACCTCTAACTCACTCAGTTCCACCATTTAAAAAATGTTCTAGTTGATTTCGATGATAAAGATATTCAACATATCCCTCTAGTACATTGCTCTTGTTTTCAGGCATACGAAAAAATAACAATTTTAAATATTAAAAATTCCCGTCCTATTGTCGAAAACAAGACAAAAAATACTTCAATATCTACTCTGATATTATTGTCAAATAGCGGTTACAACAGCATTAGCGCTATGTTGTATTGGAATTTGAAAACAGTTATTATTTTACAATATACTATTTAGTACAAGTTGTTTATCAATAGTGGCTATAGAAGGCGACACAACTTTGAAGCGTAACATAATTTGAATAAACTATTATTTTTTGTTATTTGCAATCGACAACACCAAATGGACAACCCTAGGTACCTTATTCAAACACAAATGCAATCATATTGATAGTTTACACACACACTTCATGGATTAGGCTCCTTTAAAGTGAACAATTCACTTTAAATAATAAAGTCACTAATATAAACCATTGATGATCAAAATCAATGGATAATATTAAATGAACATGTATGGCCATCACATCCGAAGGTTGCAAGTCTAGAAAAGATTATGATGGTTTATATTGGCTTTATAACAAGTCCACACCTACTACGACACACATCACTTGATACATGATTTTCCTACCCAACTAGAACAATAATGCATACATACTTGTCAAAATACATTTTTTTTATAAATTAAGGCTTTCAAATAGTACTAAAAACAATTGGCATATACCCTACAACCTAGCATTGATTATCAACACAACACAACAATACACCATAATCCACCAAAAGGTTGGCAACATAGTTAACAAAAAACTTGGATTGCTCATTGAATGCATGAAAAGGACTTTTCACATGTGAGTGAATGAACATGTTGCTTGAACATTGTTAACCCATGGTACTTCCTTCGACTAATTGCAATCTCGAGCATAGTGTCCTAGCTTCTTGCACCCAAAGCAGACCAATCCCTTAACAGGACAAGTCTTCACATCATGTGCCTTTCCATACCATTGATTGGACCCTTCGCCACTTCCAAGAGCAGACAAAAATTGTTGATCATCCATAGGTCGAGCATATGGCTTTTGTTTAAACTTATCGTCTCTCCTTCTTACCTGCAATGGTCTAGAATCTTACAAACTTTCCTCCCTAGACTTATTAACTTCTTCGACCCTACTACACCTACGCGACAACTCATGGAACTCCCTAATCTCTGGCATCACAACTTCCTTAATCTCATTTCCCAGCCCCTCCACGAACATTCGACACTTCCACTCCTCACTATAGCACGTTGAAAATTTCGATAGATACTCAAACTTGTCGCATACTCACCCACAGTCAATCCCCTTGTTTCAATTGCCAAAACTACCCTTCTATTTGGCATCCCTTGCAAACTTCGGGGAATATTTATCCAGGAATTTGATTTGAAAGACCTCCCAAGTGACATCCAATCCTTCAACCTCCAACGAATGGCGAGTTCACTCCCACAAATAGTACGCTTCTCCAAGAAGCATAAAGGTTTCATAAGTGACCCTCCAATCGTTAAGACATGCTATGGCTTCAAAAATCTTCTCTATTTCTTGGGAAATACTTATCTAGGAATTTGATTTGAAAGACCTCTCAAGTGACATCCAACGAATGGCGAGTTCACTCCCCCCAATAGTACGCTTCTCCATGAAGCATAAAGGTTTCATAAGTGACCCTCCAATCGTCAGGACAGGCTATGGCTTCAAAAATCTTCTCTATTTCTTGGATCTAAAGTTCTCCTCCATTAGGATCATAACCCCCCCTTTGAACTTAGATTGATTAATGCGGATAAATTTCAACAATCCTTTGGCTTTAGCAGCACTTTCGATTCATTGACTATTTTTTTGCTTCAATTGTAAGATGAGAGCATTCATCTTTTTATATTGTTGTGTCGTTTGTAACACTGCAGCAACCATCTCTTATATAACTTACGTGGTTATTCCAACTCCCTACAAGAGAAACTAGTCAAACTTCATAAAATAACCATAAAGAGTTCCGTATTGGATGAGATATGGTCTGAAAAAAAATCTATAAGTAGAGGTAGTCCTCACCTTACAAGCCAATTTTGTAGAGTTGAGTTAAATTTAACCCAAATGCTAAGATGGTATCAGAGCTTGTCCAATATCCACTAAAGCACCTACTATCAAGTCACCACTATTGGACCACTCAGGTCACGCTTCAAATGTCCAACCCTAGACGTGGGGGGTGTTTTAAGAGTCACATATTGAGATATGGTTTGAAAATGCGTTTATAGGTGGGGATTCACCTTACAAGTCGGTTTTGTAGGTTGAGTTAGACCCAACCCAAATTCTAAGATTTACAATGCAACTAAAAACCTCAAACTAACATAACATCTCTAAGGTTTATTGTGTTTCACAATCCGCATCGTATGAAATTGAATCACACAACACTTTCTAGTTACACGTGCATACCAAACTACTCATCTAGTAAACATGGTGGAGGATTATGGTGTTGGGAGATGCATGCTTTGTGGAGCTCATTATAACGACTAGATTTTGGAGGAATGTGAGAAGATACCACTCCATAAGAGACAAATGAAAAATCACAACTTAGATCTATTAAAGAATGGGACTTACATCTAATTGCATCAATAAATTCACTAAAGAAATGGAATTATTAGACCTGGCATGATTCATTTTTTCACTTCTTACTTGATCTTGCAATGCTTAATTGATAAGAGTTCGCCAATCAGCATATTTACATTCAAGGAATGGAAGTCTAGTGAACTTGCAAAGACTAAGGATGAGTGTTTGTAGAAAATCTGATTCAAATACAAGGTTTTAGAATGAGAGGCTAGTCATGGGGTTTATTTATGAAGAAATGATCAGACTAAAGAGAGAATAAAAAGCACCATAATGGGGCTAATACAACTGCATAGTCCCTTTCGTGTTGCAAGTCATTGCCTCAACTCCATGTTGTACAAATGGTTTGTGAAGTTAAATTAATTATGTTGAGTTGTGTGTTACACATTGGATTTTATGAGTTAGGACTTAGGATTGTGAATATTCAATTTAACTTGGTTTAGTGTTTTAATTTAGAGGTTATTTCTTTGCCTATGTTACTTCTTTGGTCCCAATAATAAGAGGCAAAATAAATAAATAAATAAATAAATAAACATCAAAATCAACGAACTCATTTATTCTTTTAACTTTTGGAATGTTTTTCCATACATACCCTTATGAAAAATTGGGAGACACATTAAAAAGGTAATTTAAACAATAAATACACATTAAAAGTTGTAACTTTTTCTTATGAATGGGATAAGAAAAACTTCTCCAAAAATTCTCCTATAATTAAGACCGGTGTATTATTTACGCATGGGAATATGTACAAGTATAATTTCGCACTTTATGTAGGATTTTATAATAAGAATTTTCAGCCCCAGGCTACAATCCTCCCCACCCTCCCAATCGTAGGTCAGATCTCAAGTATGACGCTATAGTCATATAGTTCACAATTCACTTTGGTACGTAGGAGGCATCCATAGTCAGTACGCGGTATGCAACTCTTGAAGAATTGGGTACGAGGGAGGCATACATAATCAGTACGTTATTTGAGCTTGTGGTATGTTCTAATAATATAATTGGCGCGCCGTCAATAATTTTTTATCTAATCTAATGAAAAAAAAATAAAGCACATGCTAAAAAAATATAAAATATCAATAAAAAATTAACTTGAAATATTAAAAGACAAATATAAGACTCTTAAAATATTTTTATGTTAAGAATGTTGTTTTTGTAGGTATTACTCATTACTAATTTGATCAACAATTTAACAATTGTATAAAAAAAAACAGCTAACAATATTAGGATAAGTACCAAAAAAGAAAAACAATATTACCATTAGTGCAGTCCCACATTTAGGGTTGGTAGCAGCACCGTTTAGTTTAAGCTATGAAACAAATGTGGTAGTCCCACATTGAAATTGTATTAACTATAAACAATTCGTAAAAGTACTGCGAATTGGTACTCACAAACCAATTCACAGTTCCCTTGTCATGTTAGCGAATTATGTGACTATGGTTTGACGACATTGATTACAAATAGACTTAGAAATTGCTGATTGACAATAACGGTAATAATTAATGAATAATAATTAACATAAATAAAATGAAGGTCGAGCTAATGTATAGACACGTTCAACTTATCTTACTATCCAATGTCTAGTTAAGGCGGCAAGATTATGGCTTTACTAAATAATAAATTCTATAACATAAAACATAAATAATACTAAAGAACAGCTTAAATTCATGAGTGTTATTAACTTACCTTGTCAAATGACACTAGCTCAACTTCATAATAGACAGTTGAATTAGGAGGAATAACAGCCAACTCCTGCTGAGACTCTGATGAACCAAATGCATAATCTGGAGCAATAGTCAATAATGCTACCTCACCCTTCTTCATAGTCATCACAGCTTTATCAAGTCCATCAATGACTTGCTCTGTTTCAAGTATCAAGAAATCAAGCATTCACATAACCTAAAAAAATTACTGAATGTAGAGGAATAGGTATTGGGTAAGAGCATATGCAGATCTAAAGTTACCCTCATCTGTTTTGAATTCAAACAGCTTCTCGTCTTCATCACGGCCCTTCTCGAAAAAGACAGTACTGTCTTGCAGCTTACCAACTAGTTTCACTGGGAAGGTGAAAAATGACGGAAATTTTTTTCAGAAATGATGTACTAAATAAATAATTAAGTAAAAGTGAAAGTCATCCTTCACATTAATTAGCAATTACATTTTACAATGGCCCCTTCATTTGGATGCTCGTATCCTTCCCCTTCCTTGAGGATCTTCTTTATGACCTTCTTGTCGCTAGTCACATCTGAAACAGTCTTCCAAGAAACTAACTCAAGAGTAATTTGCAGTGTTGCATTTGGTGGAACTGCACCTTCGTCGCTATCCACTGGCTTTCCCTTCTCACCAAACCCATCTATGACCCAAGAGAGAAATGGATGAAACTTCGAATAATAATAATAAAGGAAATAGAATGAAGTATGTAGTCAGAAGTATAAAATATCACCAAAGCATTCAGTAGACAACTTACACTGAGGCTTTACTAACAAATTCACTTTCTCTCCCTTCTTCATGGTTTTAACAGTCTTTGACAATGCAGGACAATAATGACCTATCATAAATTAAATACCAACTTCAGATAGCAAGAAAAGAATACAAGAGTGTCGATTAACAAAATTTACAAATACCTGACCTTCACTGACAGTGAATTCCACTCCATCAGACTTTGCTACAACCTTTCCGTCCTCCAGACAAACCTCGTATTTAACTGCATTGATAATGAGTAAAATGAATCAACAGTTAAGAATAAGCTAAATTACGTAGGCATCAAATAAACTGAATTATATGAGACATATAAATGTATACCCAATACTTCATCGAGATCCTTAGGGTTCTCCCATTTATCCCCCTCACTAAGTATCCTTTTAAATATACCGCCATCCTTACAAATGTCCTTCACACTAGTCCAAGACAACAGCTCAACGTCAAATTGGAGTGTCGCATTAGGAGGAATTGTTGGAGGCGAACCAGATTCACCATAAGCTAGCTCGGGAGGAATGGTGAAAAGTGCATTTTCACCTTTCTTCATGGTTTTAATACCTTCATCCCATCCTTGAATTACTTGCCCTGCACATCAGTTTCACAAATTTCACTGTGATGTGCTAATATTTAGCATGTGAAATCGTCAAATCAAAATACATGAAATTCACTGATAATTCATGTGCCATTACTTATCCTGGTTAAATTTATTATCATGATTTTCTAATGAACACTGATTAAAATCACGGATACTCCATGTTCAACTGAGCATGAGCAAGAAATAAAAAAGTATATAATGAAAAGAAAAAAAAAAAAACATTCATTATATATAAAACATAAATTACTCAACACTTCTCATAAAATAACAACAGGAAACATTTAACAAAATAATGTCATCTAAACTTGTTACACTCGTCATCAGATTACTTAATAAAGTATATGTAAATGCCAGTGCTGTTAAAGGGAGGCAATGGAGCCTCTACGGTGAACGGGGCTGATTTTTTGACAACCACCATAGGTAATTTGTGAAGGGATGCCCTCCATGGTGATGACATACGCCACAATGGTGTGTTTATATGGAGGACTTTTTACCCTCAGCCCCCCACCATCAACAACAGTGGTAAATGCACTTTTGCTATAAAAATTGAAAATACACTATACTTAGGCTGAGTTCGGATTGGTCTTATATACGCTGTACAGTTTACCTGCTAAGTTAATCTACATTTGGGAGAGCTTATGGTAACAGCTTATAATATCCATAAATTTTTTTTATGTTAATTTTGATAAGCTTTCTAAGATAACTTACGTATAGCTTATATAAAATTGCTTATCCATAAGTGTTTATATGATGTGCGCTTACTCAATTAGCACTTAATTTACTTGTTTATCTTAACATAAACCCTTATAGCTTCTCGCATGGTTTTATAGAACCCACAATAGGCACAACAAGTATGTCACAAACACTATACTATTCCCATAGCTTTTCATGCAATTCACATAAATTAACTACAAAATATAAAAAGTACAATAACAGTTCTAAAATTAAACAAATACCTACAATCAAAACAAACGGGAAAATATAAGTGAAAAGACGTTACTGACCTTGTCCAAGCGTGAAGCTAAAAGGAGAATCTCTATCGCGACTTGAATCAAACTTAGTTCCATCAAGCAAAGTCCCAGTATAGTGAACTATCAACATAACAAACAAAATAAATTATTATTATTATAAAAAATTAAAAAAAAAAACTGAAAATGGAAAAACACAATTAGAAAGTTGAAAGCGACGTCGTAATGATTGTTGTGTACCTTGAACTTCGTCTCCGATTTCAGGAGTGTCCCATCCTTCACCTTCTTTGAGAAGCTTCTTCTTGAGACCTCGATCGCCGATTTCTCTCTCCTCGCCTACCTTGTCTTCAGGGAGGTCATAATCGTTGTTGAACTCTTCGGCTTGGGGAATTTCAAAATCTTCGTTCATCGTTTTTTGGTGTTTAGATAGTTGAAGTTGAACGCTGCAGCGAAAATGGTACAAGTAGTTGAAGACTTGTAGACAAGGAAGGTCAAGATGGGTTTTGAATTGAAATAAGGCAGGTAATAAATTTAATTATATATAAATGTTTTTAAAATATATATTTTATTTAATTTAATTTTTTGTTTTATAAAATAAATTAGTAGTATTAATGGAAAAGTAAATATAAATTTAATTCTAGAATAAATTTGGAATAATTGCATTACAGTAATAATAGTTGAATTTTGCTTTGATGCATAATAACTATCACATCGTTAAGTATGTTTGACTTTAATTAGATTTATTTTTATATTTTTCTTTAAAAATCAGGAAAAGATATATTATTATTAAGAGTTAAATATATTTTTAGTTATTATAAATTTTTAAATTTAAAAAAAATTATTAATTTTTAATCTCTTGATTTTATAAGGACCTTATTGAGAGCTTAAAAATATTATTGCTTATAAAAATTTCAAACTAGAGACTAATAGTAAATAAAAATTGACAATTTTTTAATAAAAGTTAAAAATAAAATTTATAGTGATTAAAACTTATTTAACTTTAATATTGATAATAGTCATTCTAATAGTTAATGAGGAAAATCTGATAATTATCAAATTGAACAAAAGTAACTATACAAGTGAATTGAACACTGTATATTTTTCTCAAAAACTTAAAACAATATATTAATGTGTTATCTCACATAATGTTCAATATCTATTTTTCTATTCAATGTAAGATTTCTTTAATCACACCTGATATATCAACAATCATCTATTTCGTACGTGAATTTGTCAATTTATCTAGGAATATTCTCCCTCAAATAGAAATATTTTCATCCACTTGTTTCGTCGTTGGTTGTGACACATCCATAGAACATGTTGCTTGAATATCTTGATCTAAAGACTTTTGACATAAAGAGTTAACCACATCAAACCATCATCTCTAATACCATTTTTAGATAATGAAGATTGTTGAAGATCATCACATTGAACCAAAAAAATTAAACATTATATTTTATTCAAAATTTAAAAAAAAAAAGAATTTATAAATCATCCTATTTTTATAGTACTCAATATCTATTTTACTATATAATATAAAACTTATTTATTCACACTTAATATAACAAGTGAAAAAAATAAAATAAAAAACTTACATGATAGCGTACGTATATTATTACCACACATCAGCCCATCACCTATGTTGCATCTCGGCCAACACCTCGATAACATAGTATGAGATTCAAATATTGGACCACTAGAACTTATAATATAACATTCATTTTTAATGTGTTTAATCACGAAAATAATACATTTTAGTAACTTACATAGATCAATCAAACAAAAACAAAAAAAGCAAAGCCTTTGTTGGATCAGTGACCCTAAAGTGAGGCAAACATTAAACTTGTGTATTCCTCTTAGTGAGTAACATTGAAGTAACATATTAACGAAAAACATATTTATAATTTTGTTTTTCATATAATGTGCTCAATACCAAGTGATATTTCAATCAATGGCAGATGTTGTATAAAATATTATGAAAAGTTATAATTATTAACTAAAATATTACTATTGAAATTCATAAAAATCATATAATTTTATCAAATATTCGATATAATATCAATACAAAATAAAAATATAATATATGAAAAAAGACATCTACATCAAATTAAAATTACATCATTCATTCTCCTAAATTCTTGATAATTGAATCAGAATTAAAATTTTCAACTATTTCTTTTTTAATATAAAGCATCATATTGTCAACGATAAATTGAACTTTCATCTTGTTATGTAGTCTTATCTTGATAATCTTTATTGTTGAAAATGTTTTCCTGTAGTAGTTGTAGAAACCAGAAAAGTTAAGATAAGACAAATTAGCCGATCAATCAAATAATATATCTATCTTCCCTTTAAAAAAAATTACACAGTTTAGACTTGGTCGACAAGTTATTCAAATATAGATGACTAACAACATCAAAATAAAGTGTTTCAATTAAAATATCAAATTAATTTTCTCTAGATAATTAAAACCCATAGGATAAAATTTGTTTACAACAACATATATATTATCCATATCAAATGGTTTGTAAATATTTTTAGAAACCAAACTATTGTTTATACTCAAAGCTCCATTCTTTCCCCCAAAATATGTTATTCAATTAATGCAATTGTTGAACAATTGTAACACGAAAGAGATTCACTCTATATTGGTAACTCATTATGATGTGATCATGTTGATGACGAGTGCATCCTTCGCGTTCCATATAAATAACATTACAATCAGGGGAATCAATGTCATAATGTTCACAAAATAATATCACATTTTTCAATAAATCATCTCCCAACTTTTGAATTGTTGTTTTTGTATTGTTTAATAATTGCACTGCATTAAGTATATCTTGAGAATTATATTGTAACGTTTGACAAAGATAATATGTAATTCCCATAATCTCTTTCAGCATCTGCAAAATCAATATGAACTAAACGATTTCATAAGCTTATAAGCAACATAAGTATTACCACATGTAGAATAATTTGTTCTATTTTTTCTAATATCTTGAATAACTGCACAAGTTGAATTATACAAATTTATCATACTACAAATAGAAGAAAAATATGAGCTCCAACGAGTATCTTTGGCTCAATTCAAATTGCAAATTTGATTTTGTCCGCCTACCACTTTCAAGTTCCCCGATCTCCAACAAAGCTGAAATATCTTATAATATGACACTTTACAATTCATCATAACACTTCCTATCGGAACATACACCATTGATAATAAAAGCTAAGTGTGAAAAAAATCATGAATGAGAAAACTTCTCTAGAAACGATAACCAACGCAAGTTGTAATCTATTTGCAAAACAATATATATAATAAACATTAGGACAATCTTTAAGAAATAATATTTGTAATCCATTTTACTCCTCTCTCATTTTATTTAAATATTGTAAATTTAAATTTTAATATATAAATACTTTTGTCCACCGATATTTAAAACATCAAGACCACATACTCTTTCATTTTTAATGATGCGACATTCTTATTAATGACGTGACAATTATTTGTTGTGATTGATTTTATTTATATATTAAAATTTAAATTTATAATATTTAAATAAAATATGTTAAATTTATTTATTTAATGTTTTTTAATAATTTAAAATTTAAATATATTTATATAAAATATTTTAAAATTAATATTAGTTAATATTAGTTAATATTTATTTTACTTAGACATTCATTTTTTTAAAATAAATTTCTATTAATTATGAACTAACATATTTAAAACAAAAATTTAAATAAAATATTTCAATTTTTTTTTTTAT
>JBBPBT010000720.1:4621917-4636318 GCA_037974875.1 Cicer bijugum | reverse complement strand
AGTTTTCATTTAAATTCTAAATTTGACTTGTTTAGAATAAATCAATCAATCGATATAATTCTTTAAATATATATTTTTTGATTTAATTCTCTAAAGTTAACTATTTTATCAAATAACTATTAAAATTCTAAACAATATAATGAGTTAATTATCTAAACTGATTTGAAGTGAATGAAACTAATGACGTTAATTATATAGATATATCTTTATTATCAAATTTTTAAAGACTATAGATATATCTAAATAGTTGTAGAGAAATAAAAAAATTTAAATTATCTATTAAATTTAATAATTGTTTTTAAAAAAATTAATATAATTTATAAAAAATATTTTATTATAATATTTAATATAGTTTCTATTAATCATATACTTTCAACTGCATTAATTCATATTAAAAGTAAGATAAAAGAGTAATAATGTAAATATAATATGGCTAAAAAAAATGATTTAAATAAAATAAATGACGTAAATATTAAAAAAAAATCAACCTATTATTTTCTTAAAACATAAAAGACAAAATGTATTTCCTGACCAAACAATTTCATAGTGGATATATGTCGGTTGACTAGTTTGTTCTAGACGAGTAATAATCCATCTCTCTCCGTTGCTATACAGCTGTGACTCGATGTTGCAGTAACATAACTAATGGGATGGGACCCTAATAAGCATTCTCTGCTACGCATCATCACCAATAAATAACTTTGTAGTACTTTCTATACTTTCATTGTCATAAAAGTTCCTCGGAATCTATGCACTAAGCTTAACAACGTATGTTGATTTTCACGCACATGACCCTTTTTTCACCCTCAAACGGCTAGTTTTTATTTTTTCTACCCATGCGTACGCTATGTAACCTTTTCAGTCTCACTAATATCACACCCACTTTTCCTCTCCTTCTTGGAAACTCACCAAATCCTTAACACTGTTTACACTACTGAGAAAACATACTACCAACCCAACTCAACAAACAAAATCATAAAAAAACACCACACTTTATCCAACTTCACTTTGATATTCTCCTTCTTGCATCACACCTTCTAAAAGAGTGAAGAAAGAAAAAACATAGCAAAAAAAATAATGGATTTGTTTCTCTTCATTCTATTCTCCTTACTATTCAACAACATATCAAGTAAGAAAAAAAAAACACTTCTTAATTTCTTCTTTCTCTATTTTATTAATTTCATTTATTAATTTTTTTTATTGTTAATGTTTACTTCACAGATATCTCAGCTTTCTCATCTCAACCAGGAATCTGCTACGGTCAACTAGGAAACAACCTTCCAAAACCTCAAAATTCAATTTCACTAATCAAATCCCTAAATTCAAAACGCATCAAAATCTACGACACAAACCCACAAATCCTAACATCCTTAAAAAACACAAACCTTCAAGTCTCAATCATGCTCCCAAACGAACTCATCACCAACATCTCCACAAACCAAACACTCTCAGACCAATGGATCAAATCCAACGTTATACCTTTCTATCCACAAACCCTAATTCGTTACCTTCTTGTAGGAAACGAAATAATCTCTTCAACACCAAATTCCACGTGGCCTCACCTCGTTCCTGCTATGCGAAGAATCAAACACTCACTCAAAAAATTCAGAATTAAAAAAATCAAAGTTGGTACTTCTTCCGCTATGGATGTTCTAGAAACTTCTTTTCCACCTTCAAACGCTGCGTTTCGTAAAGACATAGCGGTTCAAGTTATTAAACCCATGCTTCGGTTTTTGAACCGGACCAAGTCTTTTTTCTTTTTAGATGTTTACCCGTTTTTCGCTTGGAGTTCCGACCCGGTAAATGTAAACCTAGATTACGCTCTTTTTCGAGCAACTAACGTTACCGTTAAGGATCCAGGTTCGGGTTTGGTTTATACGAATTTATTTGATCAGATGGTTGATGCGGTTTATTTTGCAATGGAGAAACTCGGGTTTCCGGATATTCGGATCTTTATTGCGGAAACGGGTTGGCCCAATGGAGGTGATATTGATCAGATTGGTGCTAATGTTTTTAATGCTGCTACTTATAATCGGAATTTTATTAAAAAGGTTATGAAAAAACCGGTTGTTGGGACTCCGGCTCGACCGGGTTTGATTCTTCCGAGTTTTTTATTTGCTCTTTTTAATGAGAATATTAAACCGGGTCCGGGTACAGAGCGGCATTTTGGGTTGTTGTATCCAAACGGGTCGAAGGTTTATGATATTGATCTTTTTGGGAAGATTCCAGAGTCGGATTTTCCGGCGCTTCCTCCACCGGAGAATAATGAACCGTATAAGGGGAAGATTTGGTGTGTGGCGGCGCGTGGCAGTAATGTGACGGAGTTAGGGGAGGCTTTGTCGTATGCTTGCTCTCAAGGGAACCGGACTTGTGATGCGGTTCAACCCGGGAAAAAGTGTTTTAAACCGGAATCGATTTTCTGGCATGCGAGTTATGCGTTTAGTTCTTATTGGGCGCAGTTTAAGAAGATTGGAGGAACTTGTTACTTTAATGGGCTTGCTACTCAAACTGCAAAGGATCCAAGTAAGTGCACTTTTTTAATACAACATCATTTTATAATCTTCTTATTGTGATTTATAATTATTTTTTACCATAAAGTATTATTTCAGGAAAGGTAAGTTTTTCATCCCAATAAATTTTGGTCTATTTTCTTATGAGTGTTTCTTTCTTTCTTTCTTTTTTTTTTTTGACTTACAATTGTTTTTATTAAATCTCAAGTTTACAAGTTTTTATTATGAAATCTTGTGAATTAAATACATAACCATGAAAATGAAGTGTGTGATTTGTAAACTAAGACATGACCTAGTTAAATTAATTTTAACTTCTTTAATATGTGAAAGAGATTAATGACCATGCACACTCAATGTCAATCTAAACTTTCAGGACCATGTAAAGTTGGTTTACTTTGAGAGTGCTCCTCCTTTTTCTCTAAGGGAGAATGTAGTGTTATAATATTAATTTTTTTTCCTTATTATACTTGCCTTAATTGTATTTTCATTTCATCTTCTTTTTGAACTTTCTTAGGTTATGGATCTTGCAAGTTTCCAAGTGTGACACTTTGAAAGAGGAGTTGAATCATGAAAATGGAGTTCTCTCTTCAACCTGCAATTTTAACCATTCATTAATTAATACTTCAATGACAATAGGAAATTTGAATCTGGGGGTCTTTTATTGTAGTTTGATGTTGCTTTTATTTGACCCATCAATGCCGGTTCCTTCTCTAGTAATCATTTAACCCACAATGGAGGATCTTGCTTTGGTGAATGATTTTGAATAACTCACAACAACTATTACCATTATTTGATCATGATGCTAGAATAAAGTCACATGAAGTATAATATTGTTTTCTTATTATTGCTGTCATTTGTTCGTTTTTTTATCTATAAATGAAAATAAATGAATGATTGTTATTTTGTATGATTATAATATAATAATTGATTTATTTATTTCACAAATTTCTTATTTTAAAGGAGACGAAGACTTGTTTGTCTCATTTGATGTACTTTGTTTTTGGCATTTTCACGGTCATTCTTATACACATCGAGAAATGGTGTGTTCTATTTTGCCAATATGACAGTGCTCCTTGGTAGGAAATTCCATTGTACATTTATAAGTCAAATAGTTTTTGTATATTTGTTCTATAAATTAATATATTAATTATTTTTATGAATCGTAGAGTTATTTATAATATATAATTTTATAATTAAAATTTAATAAATATTAAATTAATTTATTATATTTTTCTTAAAAAATATTTAATATTTATTATGAGTAAAAAAATTTCAAAAAAAAAATTAAATTTTAACTTTTGTTAAATAGTATTTAATATTATAATTTTCTAATTAATAAAAACTATAAATGTAGTGATATATGTCAAAATTGTTTCAGGTAGAGTAGAACTTCTCTTGTCTCGTACTTTTCCAATATCAGAGTGCTGCATACGAACAATAGAAACTGATCTAAATTTCACATTTGCAAAGTTTTGTATGGGTTGTGTAGAGGTTGATTATTAAAGAGCCGTGTCATAATTTCATAGACAGGGTTCATTGCCATGTGGTAATAATGTCTTAAGATATGTGTAACGGCTACATGACAATCTACTACCTATAAAATATAATAATGCCGAGAGAATTGTCCCTTTACCCTTCTATTTTGTCCCCTACTCCTAGTGGTGTCAAAAAAGCCTATATTTGAATTAAACGGGAGCACTGGACTGAACCAAATTAAATCTTTTCGAATTGAACTGGTTAATAAAATTTGAAAACTAAATTGTATTTATAAAAACAGTTTGTTCATTGAACTGTTGATTAAAAATCAGAACAGAACTGGAACCAAACATAAAAACTTGAACTTTGGTTTATTTGAAGATCTCGCGATCTTGGATCAAATCCAAACTCATACGTTTAAATTAGAATAAAAGTTATTAAACATAGTTTTCATTAGATATTGGTTTAATTTGTATGTTGACTAAGTTTTTTTTAGAAGGAACTCATTATCATTGTCGGATTGAATGCATTTTACTTTCTTATTAAATCGAGTATGAATAAAGAATATGAAAGATTTAATAAGCATTGAAGTTTCATATTTCCGTTTGATAAAAAAAAATTCAGCAACATCTACTTTTATTATCCACAACAGTTAAAAAATATTTGTAACAAAACATAGAGGGAACCAAAAAAACAAAAAGACTCCAATTGTTCATGTGAATTAAATCAAAGCAAGCATTAGAACATTAAACCCTATGAGGAAAACATAGCATTTTCTGTTTGGCAAACAAACATATATCACAAGGGGAAATACATTCAACATGAACAAAAGAAAACTATTTATTAATATGTGTCAAAGTATCAAGAGAAGGATACCAAATCGAAAGTGCCAAAGATTATATTTAGAGCTTAGAACATGATGAATACTAGAAAGCAAAATAGAATCAAAAGTACAAGAAATAGCGGAACTAGTAGAAATATGTAATTGAGAAAAAGTGAGCATATATAAGTCATGTTGAACACTAGCTGTACCAATCATCTTCAGGGAGATGTTGTTATGTATCAAACAATTAGTGGCATGAAACACCATATTACATTGAGGTGAGTAAAGTATATTAGTTAGATAAAAATTGTTATTAAAAAATATATTGCCAACAAATTGAGCCATAACTATGGAGCTATTTGGCAATTTAATGGAATCAGATGCAATTTGTTTGAAAGATTGAAACATATTAGCAGAAAAACATACATAATATGCGGCTTATGTTTCTAGGAGCCAAGAATGATTGAAAAATAAATTCAAACCTTGATGTGATAAAAGATTACCTAAAACAGTGGATGACAGATTTTGAAGATGATTAATAGTGGTGGAAGGTGAATCACTAGAAGCTTGCAACAATGCTAACAAAGCCTTTTGTTGATCCAAGATGAAATCTGGGGAGCCAACTTCAACATCAGACGCACTATTTTCATTAGCATTGCCATCAACATCATGATCTTTAGAGGTAGATGAACAATTGTTAGAAATAGAACTGGGCCTTGGATAGTTAGGAGGATAACTATGTTTCCTAAAACACACATCCACAATAGGACCAAGTTTATTGCAGTGAGTGCAAATCTTGTATCCACGGCTACAACCGCCATAGGTGCGACCACAAGTGGAGGAAGAACCGTAACCAAAACTACGACCAAAATTAGAAATAGCATCAACAAATTTTGGTTCCTCAGTAGGATTAAAGAATTGTCGTTCTTGTTGTATAAGTATAGAAAAAACCTTACTGATATGATGCATTGGATCTATTAACATTATTTGGGATCGAACAAGCGAATATTACTCATTAAGACCTTTAAGAAAATGAATTACGTAATCATTTTCTCGATAATCCCGAATTTGAGTTGATAGGGTGCGAGAACATTGGGGGTTACAAAAACATGGAGGTAGTAGACGAAAATTATCAAGTTCTTGACAAAGATTTTTCAAACTAGTAAAGTAATTAGTAATAGTGGAATCGCCTTGACAAAGAGTAAATATTTCTTCTTGTAAATCTGATATTTGAAAAACACCACCTTGATAATATCTAGCATTCAATTCCTTCTAGATCTCAGCAGCAGATTCCATCCACATGATACTCTGGGCAATTTTCGGATCAAGAGAGTTGGCAATCCATGACATGACCATAGTGTTACACTGATCCCAAATAGTAGAAATCGATTAGAGTTTGGAGGGAGATTTAGGGTTCCAAGAACAAACCTAAACTTGTTCTTGGGTCGGAGAGCAACGAACATGGCACGAGACCAGGTGTGGAAGTTGATGTTATTAAGCGACAGAGAGATGAGTGCAAGATCCAAATTATCACTTGGGTGCATGAAGTAGAGATGAAGCATATCATGTTGATAACTTTGATTTCTATTTGAAAATTTTTTGCACTACAAGAATTGATGGAATTCGTGGCGGCCAAAATTCCTCACAAAGGAAGGAAAACAGCCACAACAGATACATTTATGGCGGCCTTAGACAACCATAAATAAGCTAGTCACAAAGATTTGTGGCTGCCAAAACGGCCACAAAATTTGATTTTTTTCGTTACCATTTGTGAGGACAAAGACCGCCACAAATTCCAGCTTTTGTGAGGGCTTAAGCCGCCACAAATTTCAGCTTTAGTGAGGACTTAGGCCATCACAAATGTTAAACCTGATTAAAAAATTAAGCTTTTGTGGGAGCCCAGACCGGCACAAATTTCTCCTTCTGTGAGGACTTAGGTCGCTACAAAAGATGAAATAGATAAAAAAAAACACGATTTTGTGAGGGCTTAGGCTGCCACAAATGTTTGACTTTATTAAAAAAATAATTTTATAAAATACAAAATTTGTATTAATATTAAAAAATGATATTAATATCAATTAATTTAAATTTAAATTAAAAATATAATATTAAAATTAAAATTTAAATTAAATTTAAAAATTAAAATAAATATTATATATAAAAATATAATATTAATATTAATTAAAGTAATTACTACCAAACCAAATAAAATATTCCAAAGTTAATAAATGATGTCATACAAACCAAAAATTAAGCACACCACAATTAAACAATAATGTATAATATATTCATACAAATCAAAAATAAAATTATCAAATATTATTCAAGTACATCAATTATCGTAATAATTCATGTGATCAATCGCTCCACTGACTCCATCATAAATCCATCTTCATATAAATGCACTCTTATTTCATCTTCACTCTTAAACCGTCTAAATCGACATAAACAACATGGACATCTCATCTTCCCTTCATCTTCAACAATTTTCTGTACTCTCACAAAATTGAGAAAGTCTTCAACCTTGTTAGCAAAACGTTGTTCAAGACCCTTTCTTCTAGAAAAATTTCTATCGTACATCCAACTACGGTATATATCTATATATGTGTGTGCGTGTATATATATATATATATAACATCGATATATATATATATATATATATATATATATCTATATATATATCAATGTTTTATATATAAATTGCTTTTTTTTTCAAAAGTATTATATATAAATTATGACATATTTTATAAGTCAATTAGGGGAGCATTTACAAACAATATAATAAATCATTATAGAAACTATAAATATATAAACCAAAATAAAATTTTAAATGATGTTTAATGAATTTTTTCATAAAATAAGTTCTTATAAACAAAAATATAGACTGTCAAAGTATATAATTTTTTTTGTACGAACTCAACTATAACTATTTTTAATGACTAACAACAAATATTAATATAATCAATTTTAATAATATTTTAAAAAAAAATGGTTATATTAAAATCAATAAGTTTTACATGTGTTTCAAATTTTTATTTATCATTTATTATATAAACAAAATAATTTCTATTTTTTTTAAACAAATCTACTAACATTTCAAATGACGAGTTTTTTTTATATATTTTAAAAGTAATATAAAAATATCTTATATTTATAATATCATATATTTTACTAATCTATATTAAAATGTATTAAATACTAACTTGATATCGAGTAGTGCCTAACTTGAAGCTATCACACAACATAGAACTCTTCGAAGTAAACACAATAAAACCACTTTCAAAATAAAAGTTAAATAATATTCATTAAATAAATAACTTAAAATCAAAAATAAAATTAAAAAACAAAATATAAAATAAAAACTTACCAAAATTCAAGAGACAAGGTAGAGAAAAAACTTGAAGAAATAATATTTGTAGAGAGAAGATGGAGAGAAAATTGAGAAAGAAAGTTTAGAGAGAAGGTAGAAATAAAAAATGATAGGAGGAGTGATATTTATAGAAAAACCTTGATCCTTTGTGGCAGCCAAAGCAGGCAGAAAACTCAACGGTAACTTGATTCTTTTGTGGCGGCTTTTGCAGTCAGAAAAGAATGCATTTGTGGTAGCTTTTGCAGCCACAATGGGTCACGATTTGCCTTTGTAGCGGTCTTTACCCTCACAAATGGGTGATTTTGTGGCCAAAAAATCCCTCACAAAGGACTATAATTTCAACTGGATTTTGTGGCGGCCTAAGCCCTCACAAAATCACAACGTTTTGATTTTGTAAGGGCTTAGGCAACTACAAAATTCAGCTGAAATTATAGTCCTTTGTGAGAGCTTTTTCGGCCACAAATAACAAACAATTTGAATTTTAGTATTTGTGAGGGCTTTTTTGGTCAATAATTTGTGAGAGTTTTTTTCGGCCACACAATATTTATAAAATTGGCCACAAAATGAGTCTTTTTTTTGTAGTGTTGGTTTGATGATGAATCCGAGATTGATCATCAAATGAAGAAGAATAAGAACTATTGGTATCCAATTCCATACAAAACAAAAAGGGGAAAAGAAAAAAACAAACATCGCAGATGAATGGAGAATTAGAGGTACAAAGGAACAAACATATCAAAAAGAAGAAGATGAATGAGAAATCACTATGAATTTGCTACTAATACCATGTTAGTGAAATCATATTCAAAGAGAATATTTGTGAGTAATAAGTCTTTTATTCATTAGAATCACTTACTTCTTATTTTCAAAGGAAAAAATGTTATCTTTTTTTTTTTTTTATATATAGAGAATGAACTAGAAGGAAAAAACATAAATGAAGGGAAGCTAAAAAACTAACTACCTTGAGAAGAGGGGAAAGGGGAAAATATAGACTTAAGTCAAAATATAAACTAAACCGATATCTAACTAATATAATAAAAGAACTAGCTATGATGCGTTTCACAATAATTCTACTGTTTCCCCTTCCCTTTCCCCTCCGAATTGCTTTTCTGCTCCTATTACAAGTTTAGACTTTGCTGATTCTGCATCTTCTTATAATGAGGGTAACACACCTATTTTAACTCCTCGAAGGGTACTCATCATATCTTCAAGATTTTCATTGCTATATGTTAAAGGGTAATTTCAATAATAAGTTTTGTTCTTTTAACACCATTCAAAGTACTCCTTATCCCCTGTCTAATTACATATGCTATGACAGTTTATCGATTTCGCACAAGATTTTTTCTATGACTGTTTCTACTTTGAAAAACCCCACTTCTTATTATGAAGCTATTAAAGACTCCAATTGGAGACTTGCAATAGCTTCTAAACTCCAATATCTTTTAAACAACCATACGTGGGAACTTACTTCTTTGACTCCCAATAAAAAGGTGATTGGATGTAAGTGGATTTTTAAATTAAATTTTCATGCTAATGGTCATGTCGAATGGCACAAGGCTCGCCTTATTGCTAAAGGGTATAACCAAACTAAAGGTATCTGATTTCTTTACTGCATGGAGTATTCTTTAGGAGGAATTAGAGGTTTCATGACCCATCACCGATTGTTCTTGCTCTACTTCATCTGAGTGTAGTTTACAAAAATTAGTGTTAGGTTATCGATCATCTAAAGCCCTCACCTGTTTTTAAGAAGGCCTTAGTGACAATTTTAATAGGGTAAAAAACCAGATTTTGGTGATGGATCCTCTACCTGATATAACCACAACATTTTCTTTAATTTAACAGCAAGAACGACAAATTACTGGTCCTTCTTCCATCAATGGTACTTCTAATGCTAATATGAGAAATGGTTCATGTCATCGTAAAGGTCGCGAATCTGGTCGGGGCAGAGGTAGAGCTCCTCAACAAAAATGTACTTTCTGCAACCGGCTAGGACACACTATTGATCATTGTTATTTTAAACATGGTTTTACGCCTAGATATTCTCCCTGATACAAGAACACCGAATCTATTAAATCTTCAATTACTGATGATGATTCTGGGTCTGCTCCTAACCATCATAGTTCTCCCAAATCCAATCCATCTGATAGTAATGTCTCTCAATTCACTGTTGACCAAGTTAATCAACTCAAACATTTACTTCAATAATCTGCTTCCTCTTCTGAAAATCAATCTCAACCGACAAATCAAATTTCTCAAATTGTTGGAGTTTCCTCTAATCAATAGAATTCTGTTTTAGGTAATATCTCTCCAAACTATTGGATTCTTGACACCAACGCTACTAACTATGTCACTTGTGATTCCAAACAATTTATTACTTTTCAAGCAATTAAACCAATTCATGTTAAATTGCCAAATGGAAATACGGTTATAGCTAGACATTAGGAACTGTATATTTCACAAATGAATTTAAACTTTTCAATGTTTTATACATTCTTGATTTTATCTTGAACATTATTTCTATTCAGCCATTAATTACTTCTTTGAATTGTAAATTAACTTTTATTGACTCTCAATGTGATATTCAGGACCCTACATTCAAGATGATTGGGCATGTTAAGCTTTTGAATGGTTTATATAATCTATAACAACCTATTAACGATGTCAAACATTATGTGTTGTATTCTTTAAATTCTGGATCGTCACATACTGCTTTTGATCTCTGGTATCTTAGATTAGGACACCCTTCTAATAATGTTCTTACTCATATTTGTAAACATTTTCCATATGTGAGTTTCGATTCTAATAAAATTTGTGATTCTTACTATCTTGCCAAACAATCTAGATTACCTTTTCATGCTAGTACTATTATTTCTGATAACACTTTTGATTTAGTTCATATGGATATTTGGGGATCCTTGTCCCATTCTTCTATTCATGGTCATAAATATTTTCTAACTATAGTTAATGATTGTACTAGATACACTTGGGTTTATCTTATGAAAGCTAAATTTGAAACTCGAAAATTAATGCATGATTTTGTTGTTTTAATTAAAAATCAATTTGACAAAGTTATCAAAGTTATTAGGACCGCTAATGGTGTTGAGTTCTCATATCCTAAATTTTATGCAAAATTTGGAATTCTACATCAAACATCATGTGTTGAAACTCCACAACAAAATTCTGTTGTGGAAAGAAAACATAGACTTATTTTAAATGTTACTAGATGCTTGCTTTTTCATGCTAATCTTCCAAAAATATTTTGATCTTTTGCTGTCAAACATGCCATTTATCTCATTAGTAGATTACCATCAACATACATTGATAATCATAGCCCTTATGAGTTGTTATATAAACACCTCACTGTTCTTAATGAATTGAAAGTTTTTGGATTTCTTTGCTTTGTTTCTACTTTTCAACAACATAGGACTAAATTAAATCCTAGATCTAGAAAATGTCTATTTCTTGGATATAAATTTGACACTAAAGGCTTTATTTGTTATGATTTACATACTAGGAAAATGCTACTTTCTAGACATATTAATGTTTTCCATACTATTCTAGTGATGATTCTTCTAAAAGTGATTTGTCATCTTGCGGTGATTTCGGTACTTTTAATTTCCTTTTTGAAGATATAAAACTAGATTCTGTCAATAGTAAATTGAGTAATTCTAATTTGAATGATATTAATGTCATGCCTTTGTGATAAAAGTAATTTTTTACATGAAGAGCCTTTTATATCACCCAGTATCCGCAAATCAACAAGGCAAAAAAATCCTCTTGTTTACCTTCAAGACTTTCATTGCAATATTTTAAACACTTCAGGTACTGTTACTAACTCTACAATTGATGTTGTTTTATATCATTTATCTTCTTTTTTGTCTTATAAATCTTTTTCTTCTACTTATTTAAAATACGTTCATGCCATGATTAGTGTTGTTGAACTCCAAACTTATCATGAAGACATTAAATCTAAGGATTGAGTCATTGCTATGCAACATGAAATTACAACTTTAGAATCTAGCAACACTAGGGAATTAGTTGATTTGCCTAAAGATAAACATGTCATATGAGGTAGGTGGGTATATAAGATTAAACACATGGCTGATGGTACTATTGAAAGGCACAAGGCTAGACTTGTTGCCAAAGGTTTCACTCAATTAGAAGGTGTTGATTTTCTAGACACTTTTTCTCCTGTGGCCAAATTAACTATTGTTAGATTACTTCTTACTTTGGCTGCCACTAATAGTTGATTTTTAAAATAGTCAAATGTTAGTAACGCTTTTCTTCATGGTGACCTTCATGAGGAAGTTTATATGAAACTTCCTCCTGATTATCTGAGTCATAATAATAATATTAATAATAATAAAGTTTGTCGTTTAAAAAAATCTTTGTATGATTTAAAACAAGCAAGTCGACAATGGTTTATCCAACTTGTCTTTTGCTTTGATATTATTTGGTTTTCAACATTCAAAACATGATCATTCCTTATTCATTTTCAAGACATTAAAATCTTTTACTATTTTGTTGGTTTACGTAGATAATATTATTATTGCAGGTAATTCTAAAATAGAGATCAATATGATTAAAACTTTTTTAAATTCTTCTTTTCAAATTAGAGACCTTGGGGACTTAAAGTTCTTTCTTCGATTGGAGATATCTCGTTCAAGGGAGGGTATTCACATATGTCAACGTAAATACGCTCTCGATATCTTATCAGACGTTGGATTACTAGACACTAAACCTTGTAATACACATATGATCAAGGACAACAAATTTCTATATAACTCAAAGGAACAACCTCATGACCCGACCTCTTTTAGAAGAATTATTGGACACCTTATCTACTTGACCAACACACGACCTGATATCACTTTTGTCGTGCAACAACTTAGCCAATTTATGCAATCACCAACTGAAGACCATTACATGACAACCATGAAGATTCTCAAATACATAAAAACTGCACCAGCCCAAGGATTGTTTTACTCATCAGCGTCCAAACTTCAACTGAGAGCATTTAGATTGGGCAACCTTCCTAGAAACAAGAAGGTTTGTTACTGGATTTTGAATATTTCTTAGATCGTCATTGATTTCGTGGAGATCTAAGAAACAAAGCATTGCATCTCGTTAATATTCAGAAGCATAGTATAGAGCATTAACGTCAACAACTTGTGAAATTCAATGAATAACATTTCTTTTGCAAGAATTAAACATGGATTGTTTTGTCCCTACAACTCTTTATTGCGATAATCAATCAGCCAGGAACATTGCATCAAACCCAACATTCCATGAGAGAAAAAAACATATAGAAATTGATTGTCACATTGTTCGGAACAAACTACAAGTTGGATTGTTCAAACTCTTGTCCATATCTTCATTAAACCCTTTGAGCCTGCAGCGTTTAATTCTTAACAAGATGGAAATTCTTAACCTACATTCTCCATCTTGAGGGGGATGTTAGTTTTATATTAGTTAGTTTTATTATGCCTTTATTTTAGGTTGTTATAACTATTTTTTTGATAGACTATTTATTATAAATACTCATTGTATTTCTTTCTCATTTAGTAAAAGATATATATTCAGTAAAATATTCATTAAAAAATAAAATTGGTGGTAATGATTTTCTTAATTTAAAATCCAATTGATAACAACATAATATTAATAAATAATTAATACTTGGTATTTTCATCTTTAAGACCACCACTTTTTAATACTTGGTATGCATAACATACATCAGCTTGGTGCCTATAATTCTCAAAACCGTAAGAAGCAGCATCTAAGAAAGCCCATTTCGTTCCTAATTCTACTCTTCTTCTATAAATTGTGACACTTGATTTTTATAGTTCGCACACCTTCTGATTTTCTCACCATTACACTCATCCACACTATCACTATAAGTGTGACCCAATAACTCATACTTCCTTTCATTTTTTTATTTGTGATAATTTTACTAAATTTAACTTATTATAGTTGTTAGTGTAATCATTACTATAAATATAAATATAAATATAAATATAAATATAAATATAAATATAAATATAAATATAAATATAAATATAAATATAAATATAAATATAAATATAAATATAAATATAAATATAAATATAAATATAAATATAAATATAAATATAAATATAAATATAAATATAAATATAAATATAAATATAAATATAAATATAAATATAAATATAAATATAAATATAAATAATGTAGCTCAAACCTAAA
>JBBPBT010000720.1:4586489-4599207 GCA_037974875.1 Cicer bijugum | reverse complement strand
TAAAAATAGAGAGTCACAATTTAAATTATTCATTAAGTCGTAAATGAAGCCAATTATTAAAAAATACTTATATTAATATATTAAGAATACTAGAATGTTACATGTTTCTAAATAAAATTGTAATTAATTTTATCTTTTTTTGAGAAATTAGAAGGCGAAGCCAAACAAACAAGATTATGTTTTTGTAATTTGATGAGCTATGAATTTAATTATTTTAAGATCTTGTATTTTATATATTGTGATGTTTTGCAAGTATTTTACAGTGAGGTTTATGATTTTGATATTATATATTGTAAAACATGTGTTTTTCAAAAAAAGAATTTGGGTAACTGAATATTTAATTTAATCTAACTAGAAAATAGATCGATACACACAACTCTTGACATGTGATGCGAAACTTAAACACATAAGCAGCAACAGTTTATACATTTAGATTGTACACAGTGATTTTGTCTTTTAATGTATGAAGTGATCCACTATAATAGTTAAATATATAAAAATTATAAGGAGAAATTGCATTGAACTCTCTTAATGTTTCTCTAAAAGACATCTACTCTAACTAAAAAAAAACATTCACCTTCCTCTTTGATTAACTCTATTAACCTTCTTTAACATACTTCATTCCCATGTTTGCGTTTGAAATCGAAATTCATCCCCTCATTGTTTCTTTAATCGTCAAACCACACTCAATAATGAATTCGTCTCTTTAAGATTTTATGAAAAATAATTTTTATAGTATTTTATCTTTTTGTTATTATAATTTTTAAAATAATTTTAAAAATAAAAAATGATTTCAAAAGTTTATTTTTAAATATAATTTTAAATATTTCATCTATTTTCTATACCTTTGAATAATAAAAATTTTAAAAAATAATTAAAATGAAAAACTATTTTGAGAAACTTTTCGTAAAAATTATTTTTTTCAATATATATATATATATATATATATATATATAATAACGAGTATCTAAGTTATTAAAGATTAAAATTATTTTGTTTTTAATTGGTTACAAATGGATTTAAATTTTTTTATTATTTAAAAAAATATAAAGTCAAGATTACTTTTTAAAAATCTTAAACAGATGGATCCAATACTACAGGTCACAACTTTCTTCCATTTTTTGGTTTATTTGTCCCAACAATGAGTCAATGAAGGATTAATTGGCTACTATCAAGTTATGGGAAAGTAGTCTCATATCTCTATCATGTGCCAAATTATGGTTGTTGTCATGTGTGAAAAAATGACGTTTCAAAAACTATGTTAGACCATTTATCTGGTGCCATAGCCCATATTAACATACTGGGTGCAAAAATGTTTCAGGTACCATAATTGTTACATGTATAAATCTCCATACCAACTTTCCTTCAATAAACTTGTTTTGGATTTCATATTTTAAACTCCACCCACATTGAATGAGTATTTGAACAATTAAGAGAACCAATTTTGGCTATCGCTAGTTTTATTACACCTTTATAATTTTATGGATTTTCTGTTGTAATAGTTAATTATTATTTAATAATTAAACTTTTTGATTATTGAATTTATAGGAGAGTTTGTTAGGTCTCCAAACTTTTGATATAAAAGGTGTTTTTCTTTCTCCTTTTGTTTTTAAGAAAAATCATTATGCAAAATACATTTCATATCTTTGATGATGAGTAATAAAACGAAAAACATTCAATTTAACATGATATTAGAACATCAACTCTGATTTTTCTTTTTCTCTTGAATCTGTTTCTTTCCTCAATTTCTTTTCTTTTCTTCGTTTTTTTTTCTTTCTCTATGGCCTCCAACTACGAACAATCTTCTTCGTCCTCCATGGATGCCTCAGAACATCAATAACCTTCACCTTCTAAACCCAATTTGACTTTGAATCGCAACTATCAACATGATATGTTAGACCCTTATTTCATGCATCCTAGTGACATTTCAAGTGTTGCCCTTGTTTCTTCACCGCTCTCCACCACCAACTACCATTCTTGGCTGCGCTCCATGCCCGTCTTTCTTAGATCAAAAAATAAATTTGGGTTTGTGACTGGTGCTCTTCCTCGTCTTGCATATGTTGATCATCTTTGAATCGCATGAGATCATTGAAAGACTATGCTTATGTCTTGGATCACCAATTCATTGGACACATGAAATTGCCAAATGCGTTATTTGGATGAAGTTTGTTTCGAAAATCAAGGCTAAACTTCGCGAAAGGTATCATCAAGGCAATGCATTTAGGATTTCTGATTTGCAAGAAGAAATTTATAGTATTCGTCAAGGTGATTCTTCAATTACTTCTTACTATACCAAATTAAAGAAATTGTGGCAAGAGCTAGAAAATTTCCGTCTTTTACCTTCTTGTTCTTGTAATGGGAAATATTTGTGTGCCCTAATTCCCAAGATTCATGAATATCGTGATTGGAGTTATGTAATTCGTTTTCTCCAAGGCCTTAATAAGTAATGCTTTACAGTCTGGCCTCAAGTGATGTTAATGGATCCTCTATTGAGTATACACAAGGTATTTTTCTATGTTAGAACAATAAGAAAACATATGTTTCCTAATCTTAAGGAGTCTCCTACCATTGTTTCCATGTCTAATCCTGATGGTGGTTTGTCCAAGGGTCTTGGTGAAAATGGTGCTCATTCTTCTGGCAGTCGTGGTTCTCGCTATTGTACTTACTGTAATGGTCATGGCCACAGTATGCATGTTTGTTTCCGAAAACATGGCTTTTGCCCCTCATTTTCACTAGAATGGTCCCAACTCTGCTAATGTTTGTGCTACTGATTTTACTAACATTGATAATGATCAAAAGTGACAATCTCTCAATGAGCCTTTTAGTGATTTGCATTCTGGTTTCACACAAGAACAACAAAAGACTCTTCTTGCCTTATTTCACCCTTCTTCAAGTGTTAACCATTCAGTAAATTATGCACAATAAGGTTCTTTTTTCTTTTCCCAATGTTTTTAATACCAATAATGCTACTTCTTGGATATTAAACACTAGAGTCGTATATCATGTTTGTTTTAATCCCTCAAGCGTAATAACTATGTTCATATTAAATTGCCTAATGGATGTACCATAATCTCTAAACTTGCTGGAATTGTCTATTTTATTGTTGATTTTTATATGTATGGTTTTCTCTTTATTCTTGAGTTTTCTTGTAATCTTATCTCTATTCACTGCTTGACAACTTCTTTTAATTGTAACTTGTTTTTTTTTTTTGCTCATAAGTGGTTGCTACAAGAAAATCTTACCCATTAGAAAATTGCTACAACCGATCTTATGCATGGCTTATACTTGATGTTTGACCCTTGTTTTTCTATTGTTGATTCTTCTCCCAATACTTTTAATTTTGGTAATTGTTTAGCAAAAGTCATAGGTTTTGTTAGTAATATTTGACACCGCCGCTTTAGTCACTCATTTATTGATACTTTGACAAATATTAATAAAAGTATCATTTTTTGTTAAACTTCCTAAGCGTAATTCTCCTTATGATGTTTGTTACAATGCTAATCATAATAGATTACCTTTTCCCAATAGTCATACTATTGCTAATTTTTGTTTTGATTTGGTTCATATGGATATTTGGGGTGCTTTTTCTATGCCATATATTTTTTGTTTCAAGTATTTTTTAACGGTTGTTGATGACAAGTCTCGTTTTTGTTGGATTTATCTCATGAAATTGAAGTCTAAAACATCTTATTTAGTTAAATCTTTTGTTTCCATGGTCAAAACTCATTTTGGTAAAACTGTGAAATGCATATGTTTTGACAATGAAAATGAATTTTGTCTTAAGGACTTTTATCAATCTCATGGGATTATCCATTAGACTTCGTGTGTAGAAAGCCTCAATAAAATGGCATTGTTGAGCATAAGCATCAACATATCTTAAATATTGCACATGCCAATCATGTGTCAATCACATTTGTCTATTAAATTTTGATCCCATTCTAGCATTCGTTTAGTTTTTTCAATCAATAAGTTGTCATATAAATTTCTTAAGTTTCATTTTCCATATCATGTTTTGTATGATTGTTTACCTGGTATTTCTGAGTTGATAGTGTTTGGTTGTTTTTCTTATACTTCTACTTTAAAGTCTAATTGAAAGAAATTTGATTTTCGTTCTCGTAAATGCATTAATTGAAAATTACATATCCGAATAACTTCACTTCTTTCAACCAAAAATTCCCATTTTCTTAAATTGGTATACAATTGATGCTCATTTAGTACTTGTAGCACTTGACATAGATGTTCCTCATGTTCCTCTCGACTTTTGGAATAGATCAAGATGCCATCAATAAAAATCACCACAAACTTGTCCCAGAACAAATGGTAAACACGATTCATATAATTCATGAAGATAACCGGCACGTTGGTCACTCCAATTGGAATCACCAAGTACTCATAGTGTCTATAACATTTTCTAATGTCCATCTTGGATATATCATCTTCTATCACCCGAATTTGATGGTACCTTGACTTTACATCAATCTTAGAAAACACCTATGCCCCTTTGAGTTGGTTCATTAAATCATTAATGTGAGGTAACATGTATTATTTTTTATTGTGACCTTGTTAAATTGTCGATAATCAATACACAATTTCGACTTTCCATCCTTTTTAACCAAGTATGCGGGGCTCCCCATGGTGACACACTAGGTCAAATGAATTGCTTAAATAAAAGTTCTTTCGGTTGGTTCTTTAATTCTAATAGCTCTAAGGGGGTCATTTTGTAAGGAGTGATATAAATGGGTCCAATACTTGGAATAACATCGGTAGAAAATTCAACATCCCGAACTGGAGGTAGTCTTGGTACGTTAGGCGGGAAGACTTCATAGAAATTCTTCACCATTGGGATGTCATCGACAACAACCTCTAGATTCATATTGATTGTGTTTAGAAACACATATTTATGAACTTTTCCTTTTAGAGAAAAATTCAATCTATTGGCTAAAAGGAACTTTAAAATAGCATATTTAGCTGAGCATAATCTAACAGGATGTGGTTGCTAAACAACCAATCCATTCCCAAAATTATTCTCAAATGTTTTAGAGGGATACAAATTAAATCTATCTTATAATCCATTTTAAACTTTAGTTATTGGACATTGCAAGCACACGAAACTACATTTTACTAATTAGCTGAGTGTAGAGTAATAACTTAATCGAATGGCAAGGTAGTGACATCCACTTGGAGAGAATCCACCAAAGTCAATAAAATAAATGTGTTACTCCATAATTATATATTACAGAAGTAATTTTCCAGCAAATAAACACTCACCCTAAATAAGTCTTGAGGAAGATGATGCTTCTTCTCAACTAATATGACAAACACACCCTCGAGTAGTAGGGCGTGCAACATCTTTGTTGTTGACAACATCCTTATTGTCGGTAGTATCCTTCTCTCGACAATCCTTTGCAAAATTTCTTGGTTTTAGACACACAAAACATATTCTGGTTTTTCTGGGACATTCAATTATCCTAAATATATCCTTTCCAAAGTGAAAGCATCAAATGGTGCGTGTTTGGTTATGTCACCCGTTTTGGGGTCCCAATCAATCTATGACAATCCCTTGTGGACGAGCATACAAATTTTGTTGTTGAAGTTGTTTGCCTTTATTTTGTTGGTCTCAATTTTCTTGTTCAAAAGTATTATTTAGAGATAAAACTCCATAATTAAATGATAAGGTTGTGTTTGATTTCTACTTGAGGTCTCGCTGGTCCACCAATATCACCTCTATTTAGGCGACCCCGTTTCATGATATCCATGTTTTTGCATTTCTCCACCAACACATGATATTGACGTATTTCTTAGGGTCCCACAAACTCCTTAATCTCATACATGAGCTCGTTTTCAAACCTCTTACACATGTACTCTTCATCCATTTGGTTACAAACATAGAAAAAAATGTTTTTCCAAACTGAAACGTTGCTACATACTCGAAAACTTTGAGACTTTCGTGATACAGTTTCAAGAATTGGGCCTCCTTCTCAGCCCTAACACTCTTTGGAAAGTATTTGTCCAAGAACTTTGTCTTGAAAACTTCTCAGGTCTGCTCTTCGTGGTTTCCTTCCATCATTTGTATTGCCCCTTGCCACTAGTATTCGACTTCATCGATTAACAAATAAGCAACATATACCACCTTCGTGTAATCTAGGCAGTGGAGGATATCAAAGATCTTTTTGATCTCCTCCTGCTAGAGGTTAGCCTTGTCAGGGTCATGCACGCCTTTAAATTTTTGCGGATCTTGTCTATGGAATTCAGTTAGTCCTCTTGTTGCAACAATTACTTCCTCCCTCCAGTCCCTTTGCGCATTACTTTGAGCTTGGACTACAGCTTGATGTGCATGAACTGCAACATGTGGGGTAATTGCAACACCTTTGCATTCATGGCTTGGATTGCCTCAGTCATATCACTTCTTCCATGGGAGATTAATCGGTTTGCGCAACGAGCCATACTTCCTACACATTATCTAATTAGGATAATATTATGATCCAATTGCAACCTTAAAGATGCAAAGAGATATTTTATTCACACTATATAGTAGGTTCATGTCACATCGTAAGTCGTGCACTAGGGGTTTGCAGGAAAGAGAGGTTGGTCAAATGACCACTTAATAACCAAATCTTTCATTAGCCAGAATCCTCTTAATACAATTTTTTACCATATTATCCTTACATTCTAATATGGGGATCTTAAAATTTTAAAATAGTAGCAATAAATTGATAATGTCAAAAATTCACAAACAATGATTACATGATTTAAATTAAAAAAATTGAAATCAATAGTAGTAAATTCACAACATTATAAAATCAATAGCAATTATTGTATTGAATCAAATTAAATCAAAGTCATTTGAAACCATAATAAAATAAATTCATAATATCATAAAATCACGATCAATTATTAAATTGAATCAAATTAAAATTATTTTCAAATCATAAAAAATTTAAGGCTATCATAATTGCAATTAATTGGAGGAAAGTTTCCCCTTTTCATTTTAGAAAGAAATATTAATTAATATTAAAAGAGGTCAAGTAAATATAGTTAATTTTCATACAAATATATATATTTAATTTGTAACAACACATTTATTTAATTATCAAAAAAAATTTATTCGAAAGATAAAATAAAGTCAAGGCAATTATTCTAAATAAAGGAAACTCACTTCCATATTTCTAGTGCATTTAAAAGTTGACGACAAAAGATTAAAAATAAATTTAAAAATATCGCGACAATTTTATTATTACAAACTTGTGTAGAAAAACTCCATAAATAATGCAAATCGGTAAATTGTATAACACTTTTGCGTAATGCATGCTTTTAAAACTATTTGATCCAAATATAAATTACCTATTAAGGTAACTTCCACAAAGAAGAATCACCCATAGCAATGAGTAAAATAAATCTGCCACTAAGGAAACTCTCACGAAGATGCATATGTTATGACATGACGATATATTATCAAAAAACTGTATTCTCACACAGGCCACTAAAAATCATGTCATATGCATTCAAAAAAATCACTTTTTAAAATCATCTTCTTATTCACTTAAAAGTTAGATGATATATCACACACCCTTATCATGAGATCATTTATCACACATCCTTAGATCATATATCATGAGAATCATATATTCACTTGATTTCAGATTCACCGTAAAAATTAAAACTTTAACATATATTACAAGAAAATTCAAACTACAACTCATATACATCAATAAAGTTAAAACTTTATTACATATAACATATAAGTTCAAATTTTATTTCACATTCATCATAAAAATTAAAACCTTATCACATAAAAATTTATATTTTACTTCATATTCATCATAAAATTTAAAAATTTATCACATATAACATAAAAATTCATACTTTACTTCATATGCATCATAAAAATTAAAACTTTATTACATATAACATAAAATTTTATACTTTACTTCATATTTATCATAAAAATTAAAACTATATCACATATTGTTGAGATAAAATCTCTCTCAAATGATTTTAATGATAACAAAATTACTTAAGAGATTATGATTGTGGTTAATGACTACTATGTGTTTTTGAGTGAATTCTTATAAGAATACATGTTAATCATTAGTAAGATCAAAAGGAGAAAATTCTGACTCAATTCATCAAGTGTTTAAAACTGGAGGATAGGATGAACCCTTGAGAGGATGACCTTCAAAGATGCATAATATTCATCTTCATTATAACCATGATTTTGTCATGATGAGAAGTTAAAATAGTATCCAAAGATGAACAAACAAAGCACTTTAATGAAAGAGGTTAGAGGCCAGATTTATCTATTACGAGGATGGGATGTACGACATACAAGGATGGCCAGTACGAGGATGGCCAATACGATGTAAGAAGATGGAACTATAGTCAACATCATTCTCAAAAGTTGAAAACGACTTAGCACTTTAACTTACAAAAGGCTGCAACCCACAAAAGTAAAAAATACAACCTTACATGTCTTGAAGAATGAAAAGAGAAAAAGACATCTCATGACCAAGTACCTAGGAGGTTTGAATTTCCTGCACGAGGATGGACTGCATCTATCTAAGGACAGTTGGATGGCAATTTTGTAATTAGGATCAAAGACCTTAGACTTTTTGATCAAGTTCCCCAACAGTCATAAGATTTTGCCAAATGGAAATAGCACCACAGGGATAGTCAGTACGAGGATAGTCAATACGAGGATGGCCAATACGAGGATAGTTAATACGAGGATGGCCAGTACAATGTAAGAAGATGGAACTATAGTCAACATCATTCTCAAAAGTTGAAAACGACTTAGCACTTCAACTTACAAAAGGCTACAACCCACAAAAGTAAAAAATACAACCTTACATGTCTTGAAGAATGAAAAGAGAAAAGGACATCTCATGACCAAGTACCTAGGAGGTTTGAATTTCCTGCACGAGGATGGACTGCATCTATCGAAGGACAACTAGATGACAGTTTTGTAATTAGGATCAAAGACCTTGAACTTTTTGATCAAGTCCCCCAATTGTCATAAGATTTTGCCACATGGAAAGAGCACCACAAGATCTCTATAAAAGGCATGGAGCTCTCCATTATCAAATACACAACAACATTTCATAAAAAGATCATGAATCTCAAAGCTATCAAGAGCAATATCCATCCTCTCTTTATAGTTTCTATAATCCTTCACTAGATCTTTGAAATATCTTTTTAAAAGTGTTTAAGTAAAGAGAAACAATCATACACATATCACTTTGTAATTTCCACGTGAGTTTCACTTGGAAAATAGTTGGAACTTATAAGAAACAAGATTGTAAGCTTGGTGAGGCTCAAGAATACACAAAGTGTAATCAACCTTTGTGAGAGGTTAATCAGTTTGATCATTAGGAAAAACTCACAAGTGTGTGAGGACTGGATGTAGCCTTCATTGGATGAACCAGTATAAAAGTTGTGTATGTCACTGCCTATTCCCTCTCCCTTTCTATTCAACTTAAAATTCAAATGTTTAAATTCCTATCCTCGCAATTTGCATCCTCCCTTAAAGGATAGCTTTTCAAAACACGTGAAAAACTATTTTTAACTACAAAATCCTTATCCAACCCATTTTCTAGTGATATTTAGCTACATCAATTGGTATCAATGCAAGGGTCTCTAGAAAATTACATCTAACAATGTAAGAGAAAAATATCCAAAAGGAAAAATGTCAAAAGCTAAGTATATTCCTGAAGGAGGATCATCCCGCCGACCTCCACATTTTGATGGCACATATTACTACCACTGGAAAGGTAAGATGAGACTATTTATCATATCACAACATATAAAAATGTTAAGGTACTCCTAAGCTCTAAAGCTCGTTTATTTCTAACGTGTGCTTTGAGTAGGGAAGAATATGACAAAGTTGAAGAATGCAAAAACGCTAAGGAACTCTGAGACACTCTAAGGATCCATCATGAATAATCAAGCCACGTAAAAGAAGCGAGGATTGACATGGGAGTAAGAGATTTCAAACTATTCAAAATGAAGGAGGAAGAAACCATTGATGAAATGTTCTCAAGGTTAACAATCATACTAAACAACTTGAGATCTCTTGGAAATGTATACTCCGTTCAAGACATGATAAGAAAAATCCAAAGGAGTTTACCAAAAGAATGTAGACTAATGGTGACTACCATCACAGAGGCAAGATAATTGGTGAACATGAAATTAGAAGATCTGGTTGGAACTCTAAGAGCTCATGAACCATTGTTGCTGGCAGACAAACCAAGCAAAAAGGAAATAATGATTGCTCTAAAAACCAGCCAAATAGAAAGCTCATCCTCAAAGAAGACTGAAGATATCATAAAAAAGGAAAGCTCAGAGTATCCTCTATCTGAGGAAGAGGATGAACTCACTCTAATTTCTAGAAGAATTCAGAGGATGATAAATCGAAGAGGACATGATAAAAGATTTCCTCAAAAAGAAAAAATTGACAAAAGTCAGATAATTTGTTTTGGATGCAACAAGATGTGACACTACAAAATTGAGTGTCCTCTAAACAAAAGAAACTCAAGAAGATTTGCTTACAAAAATAAATCTATGATGATTACTTGGGATGATAGTGACAAGTCATCTTCTGGGCAAGAGAAGGAAGAAGAGGTCAACCTTTGTCTCATGGCAAAGTTAGAAACTGAAAAGGTAAGCATCTCAAAACTATGTCCTACTTGTGAAAAGTTAGAAATTGAATTTGACAATATTTTAAATGACTCAAATACTTTATCTCATAAATATGGTTTTCTCAAAAATCAACTTTATAAAATAAAGAAACTCGATGAGCAACTTCAAGCTAAGAATGAGAAATATGAAAAAATCATTCTGGAGTTGCAGCTGTCTCATGAGAAATTATCTGAGCAACAAACACTTTTAAGCAAATAGAATGTCAGAATCATCCTCCAGACGAGGACGCTGAAAAGGAAATCTTGAAAACATAGGTTGAAGAACTAAAAAATGACATTACCAACTTTGTTAAATCTAATGAAACATTTTAGAAGATAATGGGATCTCAATCTGAAATCTTTGACAAAGCTGGTATTGGATTTAGAAGTTCTCAAAAACAATAATTGTATGAAAAAAATTTCTTGCCTAAAAAACAAGAGGATAGGCCAAAATGCACTTTTTGCAAAAATATTGGGCATACTTTCAAAAATTGTCATGCTAAGAAGAAATTTGACAACATAAAGAAAGAATGTTCATTAAACATAGGCATCATGATTCTATTTGTTATCACAAAAGGAAAATTCTCACAAGAGGAAAAACTAACCAACAAGGACCCAATGTTATATCGGTACCTAAGTTACTTCTAAACTCTAACACAAGTTCATCCTCTGATCAACAAAAGAAAGCCTTGGTATTTGGATAGTGGCTGCTCAAGGCATATGATAGGGGATAAACACTGCTTTATTTCCTTGGAGATAAATGAGGGAGGATCAGTCACGTTTAGTAACAATGATAAAGCTCAAATAATTGAAAATGTTCAGTATATGGATGGTTTAAAACATAACTTGCTAAGTATTAGTCAATTATGATAGTGGATTTGAAGTTATTTTTAAGCCTACTCTATGCGAGGTTAAACATTCATCCTCGGGTAAAGTTTTCTTTTCCCGTTTTAGAAAGAAGAATTTATATGAACTTTATCTGGATGATTTACCTATTGAATCTTGTTTTGTTTCCATTGATAAAGATAAATGGATTTGGCACAAACGAGTTGGTCACACAAGTTTAAATACTATTTCTAAATTAGCTAAATTAGAATTAGTAAAAGATCTTCCAAAAATTAATTTTGAGAAAGACAAAGTATGTGAAGCTTGTGTCAAAGGAAAACAAGTTAAAAGTAGTTTTCACTCTTAAAACATCGTTTCAACAAATCATCCTCTTGAACTTATTCACATTGCCCTCTTTGGTCCTATCAAAACTCCAAGTCTCAGTGGAAAAAGATATGGTTTTGTAATTGTTGATGATTTATCTCGTTTTACTTGGGTTTATTTTTAAAACATAAAGATGAAGCTTTTGAGGCATTCCACCATTTTTGCAAAAAGATTCAAAATGAAAAAGGATTAAAAATTGTCTCGGTAAGAAGTGAAAATGAATCCTTTAAAAATCTTTTTGAAGAAAATGGTATTTCTCACAATTTTTCTTGCCCAAGAACTAAGAGCGGAGCTTGAACAAAAATGTTGGAGAGGCCAAATTTTTAAAATTTTAATGGATAAATAAAAACATATAATATAGTATTGTATATAAAAAATTTAAGTTGTAAATTTATAAAAATATATTGATGATCAAACTCTTAACCTTATAAGATATAGCTAATAAATCAAATTTTGTTTGACAATTTTTATAATTAAAAATTAGTTTCTAAAACTCTTTTTTTTTTCAAACACTAAAATTTTATAGTTTAATTGTTATTTTTTGTCAATGTAAATTTTTTTACACTGTCAGCAGATTTCAATTATCCGTAAATGTGATTTTAAAAGTAATTATAATAAAAGTCAAATTATTTTATTAATATGACGGTTATAATTAATTAACAATGTAAAATATATTTACATTGTCGATGCATACAAATTAAATCCAAATATTTAACTATTAATATAATTTTCTTAACTACAAGGACAAAAATAATATATATATATAATTATTAAAATATATTTAAATACAACACATTGTTTAAAATATCAATATTGACATAATGTTAATAAAAAAA
>JBBPBT010000720.1:4563965-4586218 GCA_037974875.1 Cicer bijugum | reverse complement strand
ATGAATATCATTTAATTAGTTTTGGTTAAATTTTTGGGATCATATAATCATTGATTTGATTTTTATATCTCTATATAAAATTCACAACTCACATAGTTGGAATTTAGGTTGAAAAAATTTAGTTTATTTTATAATTATAGTAGCTATTTTTGTAATTTTTATATAAACAATTTCCTCCGATATTTTTATAATAGATATTTAAGTTATAATTTAGTCAATAAAAAGCAAATCTAAACATATAATAAATTTAAATTTAAATAAAAATTAAATCTAAATAAAATATAAATCTTTAATATATTTAAATAAAAATTAAATCTAAATAAAATATTTTAATTGTTTTTAAATATATTAGTTTCAACTCAACTCCTAGACTCAATATAAGATTCGTATTTTGTTTTTTCTTTTAATCATTGGCGCCAACCTATTTCTTGAAAAAGTCGATTGTATAAGGCAATCCAAGATGCCTCATCTTCTCCAGGAACTCGAAAAGGTATATGCTTGTTGATGCTCCATACCTTTGATTTATGGTCTATCTTAAATGCTTTCATTTTGTTTGCAGCTTGTTTTCATCTTTTAATCTCATGGCCAATATAACATGTTAAAAAGTCTAAATGGTTTTTTTTCTCTCATTCTTTTAGCCAAAGAAAGCGAATCCTAGGGAATTGAATCCATATCTAAAGAATAACGGAAGTGGTTACCCAGAAGAAAGTGACGGAGTTAAAGTTGTTGCAAACCAATTTCTTTCGTCTTCCCTTGTTGGGGATGGAGGAGCAAGTTGGAGACTTAAAGCTTTAAAGCGTGCACAAGAGCAAGCAGCTCGAGAAGGACGAAGCTTTGGAAAGGTTTTATGCCCTTGCTTTTTAGATATTCTTTGTTTCTATTTTTGTAATAGATTTTGAAATTATTCTGTTTAGACATGAAGATTTTTGCTTGGAAGAGTAAAGGGAGAGAAACCATATTTATTTTTGCACAAAATATTAGTGTAGTTATTTATTAGTTAGAGAAATGTTTATGGTAGAGGGAAGGATCATTCTGAATTGTTAGCATTTGAAACTGAGTATTTTGTGTTGTAGAATAGTGAAAGATGAAACCCTTGTAAGGGTAATTCTCTCCTCTTGTTTATTTTATTTTGTTCTCCGATTGTTGGGAAATTCAACAACAAATAACAATAACAACTCTAACAGAGTAATATGCAGCGGATAATCAATTTCCCAAACTTGCAAGAATCTGTGAGGAGCAATCAACAAATAATTACAGCAAATAAAATCACCATCACAAAGGACACAATAATTTTTAACGTGGAAAAACCTTCTCAATGTGAGAAGTAAACAACCACGGGACCAAACCAGTAATAGAGCTCCACTATGATCAAAATATGGGTACAAGAGAGTTTCAAATATGACACAAATTCGTGCTCAATAACCAGCCAAAAAACAGCAAGGTAACCAGCACAACAATCAGCCAAAACAATGAGAAAACAAGCATGAAATTGAGAACAAAGTTCAGCAAAAAACCAAAAAAACTGCTGCTGTCCTAGTTCGATTTCTTCCACCTCAGACCTCTGATCGATGATCCAAACGGTCAGAATGAAGTACCACTAGTCACGAACTTGCTGTCAAAATTTCAGCCCGATCCGACGGTGAACGAAGGAGATATCGCAAATCTAGTACAGCTGCTCTGTTTTATGCGAAAATAGGGTTTACTCTTTCTCTCTCACTTTTCTCTTTGTCTCTCTCTCTGAATTCAGCTCTCTCTCGCCCACTAATCTGACATCTCTCCACTTGGTTAAGTGAGATTCATGGGCTCGCACATATTGGGCCTTTCTCCACATAGGAAGGGAGCCCAAAACCCAACATATATCCCCCTCACAACTATGTGGAGGTGACCGCCAAACCGGCAATCTCACAACAAATTTCAAACTTGCTTCTCGGTAATGCCTTGGTCATCATATCAGCACCATTATCATCTGTATGAACCTTGACCAATTCCAACAACCCAACATCCAAAGCATCACATATCCAATGATACCTAACATCAATGTGCTTGGACCTAGAATGAAAGGTTGAATTCTTACCAAGATGGATTGCACTTTGACTATCACAAAATAGCATGTACTTATCTTGAACAAAACCAAGCTCCTGCAAGAATTTCTTCAACCATAACAATTCCTTGCATGCTTTTGTAATGGCAATGAACTCTGCCTCAGTAGTGGACAATGCAACACACCTCTGCAATCTGGATTGCCATGCCACAGCTCCCCCTGCAAACTTAATCAAGTAGCCTGAAGTAGACTTTCTGGAATCAATGTCTCCAGCCATATCAGAATCAGTATATCCCACAAGAGTAGGCTTATCACCTCCAAAACAAAGCCTCAAACTGGTAGTACCACGAAGATACCTCAAAATCCATTTCACAGCATTCCAATGCTCTCTACCTGGATTAGACAAAAATCTACTAACTGTACCAACAGCATGTGCAATATCAGGCCTTGTACACACCATTGCATACATTAAACTACCCACAACAGATGCATAAGGAACTCGTTGCATATCTGATTTTTCAGCTTCATTGGGAGGACTCTGACTAGTACTCAAATTAAAATGAGTAGCAAGAGGAGTACTTACAGCCTTAGCATTTTCCATCTGGAACCTCTATAACACTCTTTCAACATAGTGTTCTTGTGACAGCCAAAGTCTCTTCTTCTTCATGTCACACATGATTCTTATACCAAGAATCTGCTTAGCAGCTCCCATGTCTTTCATGGCAAATGACTCGTCCAATTGCTTCTTCAACCTGTCAATCATGGAAATATTTTTCCCAACAATAAGCATGTCATCAACATACAATAACAGGATAATGAAATCATCATCAGCAAACTTTTTAACAAAGACACAGTGATCAGAAGTAGTCTTCTTGTAGCCTTGCTCACACATAACTGACTCAAACTTCTTGTACCACTGACGCGGGGCCTGCTTCAAACCATATAGACTCTTTCTGAGCCTACACACATAGCCTTCCTTGCCTTTAACAAGAAAACCATCAGGTTGCTTCATGTAAATCTCTTCCTCCAAATCACCATGAAGGAAAGCAGTTTTTACATCCATTTGCTCTACCTCCAAATCAAGAGTAGCAGCCAAACTCAACACAGTTCTAATGGATGACATCTTCACCATAGGAGAAAAAATCTCATTGAAATCAACACCCTTTCTCTGTCTGAAACCTTTCACAACCAATCTGGCTTTATATCTTGGAGATGTAGAATTGCTTTCTTGCTTCACTCTAAAGATCCACCTATTTTCCAAAGCCTTCTTTCCCTTAGGTAGTTTCACCAAATCAAAAGTGTGATTATCATGCAAAGACTTCATTTCATCTTGCATAGCATCCATCCACTTCTTTTCATCACTCTCCATGGCTTCATCATAACATTTAGGTTCGCCTCCATCAGTCAAGGTAACATAGTCATCAAAAGGATACCTAGTGGATGGTTTCCTCTGCCTAGTAGACCTCCAAACTTGGGCTTGAGGTGGTTCAGGAGCATCACCAAGATCCTCATCTTGTGACATCTCATATTCTTCTTCAGCATCATCATTAGGAACATCAAAATCATCTCCAAGCTACTGATCACCAACATCACCATGTTGCTCATCATCCTGAACATTATTTTCAACAGTATCCAGATCATGTATAGGCATTCGAATTGGATCAACATCAGACAAACCATTATCAATCTCAGGTGTAGTCTTCTCCATCTTATCAATGTCTTCAATGGTTTGGTCTTCCATGAACTTCACATCACGGCTTCTAACAGCTTTCTTCTCAACTGGATCAAACAGTTTGTAGCCAAATTCATCATGACCATAACCGATAAAGATGCACTGTCTTGTCTTCGCATCCAACTTGGATCTCTAATCCTTTTGAACATGCACATATGCTTTGCAACCGAAGACACGCAAACGATCATACCTGACATTCTTGCCAAACCAAATCTTGTCTGGCACCTCAGCATTCAAAGCAACTGCAGGACTCAGATTAATAACATGCATTGCCGTGTACAATGCTTCACCCCAGAAATGCTTAGGCAACTTTGCTTCAGAAAACATACACCTAACTCTTTCAATCAATGTCCTGTTCATTCTCTCTGCTAAACCATTCAGCTGAGGAGTTTTAGGAGGAGTCTTTTCATGTCTGATACCGTGCTGCTTGCAATAAACATCAAATGGTCCACAATACTCACCACCATTGTCAGTACGAATGCATTTCAACTTCTTGCCTGACTGTCTCTCCACCATAACATGGAACTCTTTGAATTTATCCAGAACTTGGTCTTTTGTCTTCAAAGCATAAACCCAAAGCTTTCTGGAACAATCATCAATAAAAGTAACAAAGTAAAGTGCACCACTAAATGACTTTACCTTCAACGGGCCACTAACATCAGAATGCACCAATTCAAGCAACTCTGACTTCCTTGAGGAAGGATGTTTCTTAAAGGATACTCTAGTCTGCTTACCAGCCATGCAATGAGAACATTTCTCCAACTCTGCACTCTTTAATCCCGGAAGTACATCATTTTTAGCTAAATAATTCAGCCCCTTTTCACTTATATGACTAAGCCTGCGGTGCCACAAAGAAGCCTCCATATCCATGGCATTCACACTGTCTTTAGCAACCAATGCTTTAGTCCAATACAGTTTATTAATTTTCTCCCCTCTGGCCCCAACTAAGTTACCTCTGGTGAGTTTCCATTTTCCTGAACCAAAGTGATTATCATAACCACCATCATCAAGCATCTGCACAGAGATCAAATTAAAGCGAACATCAGGAGCATGTTTGACTCCTCTAAGCAACAACTGCACTCCCATGTTGGTCTGCAAACAAACATCACCAATACCAAATACCTTGGACGCACCATCATTACCCATCTTCAACACTCCAAAGTCACCAGAAGTGTAAGATGTGAAGAACTCCTTCCTTGGTGTAACATGCAGTGTAGCACCACTATCAATAATCCACATGCTCTCATCTGATACAAGATTGACTGAGTCATAATCACGAAGAATAATCAGATCATCACAAGTAGCAGTAGTAACACGGTCATCATCATCATGATCTCTCTGCTTACTGTTATTGTTTTTGCTCTCCCTTTTCCATATGAAACAGTTCCTCTGTATATGCCCCATTTTGTGACAATAATTGCACTCCACATTCTTGTGTCTAGACTTGGACTTACTTCTGTTGTTCTCTCTACTCGCACTTCTGTTATTCTGTCTGTTCCCTTTCGGTTCCTTTCTTTGACTTCGGCCCCTGTTCTCAGTGACAAGTACCTCAGAATGAGATGAAGTACCTTGTGCCTTCCTTCTCATCTCCTCATTAAGAATACTTCCCTTTACACTTTGCAAAGAGACAACACCATCAGAAGCTGAGTTTGTAATTGAAACCCGAAAAGTTTCCCAAGAATATGGTAGAGTATTCAGTAGCCATAGTCCCAACACTTCATCATCAAATTTGATACCCATACCTGACAATTGATCTAGGAGCCCTTGAAAATCATTTAAGTGATCTGAAATAGAAGTCCCCTCCTTGTACCTCAAATTCATCAAGGAGTTCAACAAATACAACTTATTATTCCCTGATTTAGAAGCATACAAAGATTCAATCTTTTTCCACAAAGATCTTGCATGTTCCTCATTAGCAATGTGATTATAAACATTGTCTTCTACATATTGCCGAATAAAACCACAGACCTGCTGATGTTCAAAACTCCAATCCTCATTAGTCTTGGATTCTGGCTTCTCACTAGCAAACACAGGAAGATGCAAATTCTTCACAAATAACAGATCCTTCATTTTCCCCTTCCATAAGTGATAATTAGTGCCATTCAAACAAATCATTCTATTTGTATTTGCCTCCATCATTCAAACAAGTCAAACAACCCCTTAACCAAAGAGCTCTGATACCACTCTGATGGGAAATACAACAACAAATAACAATAACAACTCTAACAGAGTAATATGCAGTGGATAATCAATTTCCCAAACTTGCAAGAATCTGTGAGGAGCAATCAACAAATAATTACAGCAAATAAAATCACCATCACAAAGGACACAATAATTTTTAACGTGGAAAAACCTTCTCAATTTGAGAAGTAAACAACCACGGGACCAAGCCAGTAATAGAGCTCCACTATGATCAAAATATGGGTACAAGAGAGTTTCAAATATGACACAAATTCGTGCTCAATAACCAGCCAAAAAACAGCAAGGTAACCAGCACAACAATCAGCCAAAACAATGAGAAAACAAGCATGAAATTGAGAACAAAGTTCAGCAAAAAACCAAAAAAACTGCTGTTGTCCGAGTTCGATTTCTCCCACCTCAGACCTCTGATCGACGATCCAAACGGTCAGAATGAAGTACCACTAGTCACGAATCTGCTATCAAAATTTCAGCCCGATCCGACGGTGAACAAATGAGATATCGCAAATCTAGTACAACTGCTCTGTTTTATGCGAAAATAGGGTTTACTCTTTCTCTCTCACTTTTCTCTTTGCCTCTCTCTCTGAATTCAACTCTCTCTCGCCCACTAATCCGACATCTCTCCACTTGGTTAAGTGAGACTCATGGGCTCGCACATATTGGGCCTTTCTCCACTTCATTCTTGTGCTTTCTATCTACTTAAGGTTTAGTGGTTCTTAACATTCATTATATGGATATGTACAGGTTGTGGGAGAAAGGTGGGGATCTCTTGGTGAGTTGACTGCATCTGTTGCATCGAAAGCAGCTGCCCCTGCTCGGGCTCATCTACGCGCTATAAAAAGTAGACAAAGAGGGGTAACTGAAGAAAATTCACAAGATTTTGATAAGACTACCCGAAGGGATTCTAAAATGGTAATTTCGAGAACAGATAGAAAACTATTGCATATGTTTTTCTATGTTTTCTAGAAGAATTCTATTTTGAATAAATTGTTATGGGTGTTAATCTAATTTTTCTGAAATTGTGAAGCATACTCTGTTGCACTTCACTGAATTTTGATAATGAAACTCTGGCAGGACTACATAAAAAATGCCTCTCTTCGGCACCATGAAATGAAAGTACCTAAAGTTCAAGATTCTTTATCTTGGGGAAAAAAGCACAAAAGCCAATTTTTTGGTGCTGAGATAATCTCTGCTGCAGAATCTAGCTTAAATAAATTCGCTAATGATGGAAGCTTTATGCGTGAGTTAGTTAGTAAGGAGAGTGGCAATTCTGATGGCTCTGTTTTGGAAATTTTTGAAGCCGAAAAGGTTTCTTCAGATGTAAACACAACCGGTGAAAGAAATGTAGTAGTGAAGAATAAGATGAGTGCAAACCAGTTGGCAGCAAAGGCTATGCAACTTCGTTTGAAAGGAAAGAATGAAGAAGCTGAGAAACTGTTGGTAAGGCCATAAGAGGAGAGACTTCGCGCTCTTTTCTAGACTGTCTATCTCTCAATATATTGTCTACAAAAGGCATATCCTTCTAGCTTCATGATTATTTTGATTCAATTGTATGCTTTTTGTTCTTGTTTTGGTGGGCAGGAAGAAGCAAAGGTATTAAATACAAAGGAGGGAAATGAAGAAGATCATACAACTAGATCAAGAACCGATGGAAGTTCTAGAAGGTATTTTTCTATCTTGAATTTTGTGTATTGAAGCAAAACATAGTCCGACTTATTGTCTTTGATTTTTTTGCTTATATTTCTTTTAAACTCATAAACATGATTGATGTGTTGCATCAAATGTATTGATTTCTATGAGTTTATGCATTCTTAACTTACGATTTTGACAATGACATTTTACTTTATTCAAGGTATGCTATGAAGAGGATATCTGCTGAACAAAAGAAAGGAGTGGATGATGCTGATATGCATCTTGCTTGTAATATATTGCAGAACAAGCAATTTAAGGTTTCTACGCAGGCAGATGATGAATACGACTTTGAAGATGGTCAAAACAGAAAGAGGAGAAAGAAGCCAGGAGGTGATGACTCCAGGAATATTAAAAAAAAGATGAATGCAAATCGATTCTTGACCCAGAAAGAACGTTGTCTCTTTTGTTTAGAGAATCCAAATCGACCTATGCATCTTGTTGTGTCCATCGCAAATTTCACATATCTTATGTTACCACAGTGGCAACCTGTGGTGCCTGGTCATTGTTGTATTCTACCCATCCCGGTGAGTTTAATTTCTACCATTAGTGTTTTTTTAACAGTTGAAAGAAGCATGAGCTTGATGTTTATTATTGAACACAATCCCTATAATATAAGTGAATAAATTCATTGGTTGATGATTTTTCTTATAGAAAATGATGTTATTTTACAAAAGATTCAAAATCTAAAGATTTATTTTCTATAACGAGAATATTTACTAATAAATGGTGAAGATTGCATGTCAACTTTATGTTATTGCATTTTTGGAAGTAACCTGTGTTGTAAAAAACCCTATAATATTATGCTCAATAATCCATGTCAATTACATGATGAATAACCAAAGGCGGAAGCGTACCTGTGGGAATTGCCATTGATGAAATCCTGGGATGATGATGATAAAGCCAATGGGTTGGGTGATCTTCCTCAACAAAACACCCTGAAGACCTTAGACCTTGCTCTCTTGATGGGCATAGAGAGAACCAGAGAACCAGAGAGTTTTCTCCTTAGGGTTTGTGAAACTGAATAGTCTTGTTGTGTTTGTCTTGGGGACCACTACCCCTATATATAACTATTATTAGTTATATCCCAAATTGCAGTATTACTAATTCAGCCCCTCATTAAATTAGAAACCGCCTGATATCTACACTATTAATTTTCATAATTATTATGCTCTTTAGCCATAAACTATTATATATTATTTGACCCCTAGTTTATTGGCTAATTATATAATAACCCTAACACACTTTATTAATTAATTACATATGTGACCCATAAATCTTACAATCTCCCACTAGTCACACATGTATCCTTAGGAGTGTGTTAGACTTTATGACGTCAAAAATGTCATTATAATTACCTTGAGCCTAATCCAAATTGTCTCGTCCATTAATCGTATCAGCACATGGAACCAAAGAGGCTTTCGTCATAATAAGCATAACTAAACCCATCAATGATCACCCGTACTGACACAACTAAATGACATAGACCCATTATGAAAAGTGTAGCATGAAAATTACATGAAGTTGGTCAATGCATGTCAATTTTCAACTGGTCCTACTTTACTGAATGAGATCATACCATAACTTAAATATACAAAGTAACCAAAACTGAATATTTTAAACTTTATTTCTGATCAGAAAATCCAAATACAATGTATTTGTATTTTACAATTAAACATAGAACATAAATTACATAATGAACGAAACTCCCACTAAAATCAAGATCCCTCAAACTGTAGTACACCCATGTGAGCAGTATGCTCATGAAAGACCTTGGGTGGTAGACCTTTAGTGAGCGGATCCGCAATCATGGAGTTTGTCCTTAAGTGTTCTATGGATATCTGTCCACTTTGTACCTTCTCTTTAACAACTAGGAACTTAATGTCAATGTGTTTTGACTTGGTTAAGCTCCTATTATTGTTAGAATACAGAACTGCTGATCTATTGTCACAATACAACTTGAGTGGTCTTTCAATCCCTTCAACTATTTGCAACCCCGTGACAAAATTTCTCAGCCAAATGCCCTGGTCAGATGCCTCATGAATTGTTACGAATTCTGCTGCCATGGTTGATGAAGCAGTAAGACCTTGCTTGTCACTACGCCAAAAAACTGCTCCACCAGCTAACAAAAAAAACATAGCCTGAAGTTGATCTTAAGCTGTCTTGGCATCCCGCAAAATCCGAGTCAGAGTACCCAGTGATCTCTAACTGGTCTGACCTCCTATATGTGAGCATGTAGTTTCTTGTTCTCTTCAAATATCTCATGACCCTCTTGGCTGTTTTCCAATGGTCAAGACCTGAATTGCTTAAATATCTGCCTAAAATCCCTTCTATGAATGCAATGTCTGGACGCGTACATACTTGGGCATACATAAGACTCCCTACATCTGAAGCATAAGGGATCTTTTGCATTTCTTGAATTTCCAAACTTCCCTTAAGGCACTGTTTGAGACTAAACTTGTCTCCCTTAGCAACTGGGGTGTCCCCTGGTTTGCAATCCCGTAACCCAAACCTTTTGAGAACCTTATCGATATAGCTCTTTTGTGACAATCCAAGAATACCTCGAGATCTGTCTCAGTGTATCTGAATTCCTAATACAAAAGAGGCGTCACCAAGATCTTTCATCTCAAAATGCTTTGATAGAAATTTCTTAGTTTCGTGCAACATGCCTATATCGTTAGTGGCAAGCAGTATGTCATCAACATACAAGACCAGGAAAATATGTCTGCTCCCACTGAACTTATGATACACACAATCATCAACTGTATTCATCTCAAAACCAAATGAGAGAATTACTTGATGAAATTTATGGTACCATTGACGAGAAGCTTGTTTTAGCCCATAAATGGATTTTCTTAGTTTGCACACCATATTCTTTGGGTCTCCCAACACAAAGTTTTCTGGCTGCACCATATAGATTGTCTCATCAATGTCGCCATTGAGAAAAGCTGTCTTTACATCCATTTGATGAAGCTCCAAATTAAAGTGAGCAATAAGAGCCATGATTATTCTTAAAGAGTCCTTCGATGAAACCAGAGAGAAAGTCTCTTTATAATCAATCCCCTCCTTTTGAGTATAACCCTTAGCTACAAGACGTGCCTTATATCTCTCCATATTACCATTGGAATTCCGCTTGGTTTTAAAAATCAATTTGCAACCAATGGGTTTCACTCCTTCAGGTAATGGGATAAGTTCCCAAACTGAATTGTCTTGCATAGACTTATACTTCTCATTCATTGCTTCGATCCACTTATCTGAACGAGAATCTTGCATGGCTTGATGAAAGTTGATCGGGTCATTTTCCGTCATGCCAACATTTTCCTCTACCTCATTGATAAATACTACATAATCATCCGAAATAACATTGTTCTTGAGGATCTTGAATTTGACCTGGATTTTGTTCTTCCTAAACAACCAGATCATCTTGAGTTTGTTCAATAATGGGAAAGTCAATTGGTGGAAGAATCAGTTCGAGAATTATTACCAATTCTTCCTCAAAGACAAAATCTTTGACCTTAATCTTCCCCCCAAACTCAATATCCTCAAAGAACGTTGTCGTTCCCGTCTCAAAAATTGTTCTCAAATTAGGATCATAAAATTTATAGCCCCATGATTTTTCTGAGTACCCTATAAAATAGCTGCTAATTGTTCGGGGTTCAAATTTCTTTTCATTCGGCCTATAAGGCCTTGCCTCAGCTGGACATCCCCAAACATGAAGGTGCTTCAGACAAGGCTTACGCCCAATCCAAAGCTCATAAGGTGTTTTAGCCGCTGTCTTAGTTGGTACTCTATTAAGAATGTATGCTGCTGTTTTTAATGGCTCTCCCCAGAGTGACTCTGGCAAGGTGGAATGATAAATCATACTCCTTACCATATCCTTAAGAGTCCTGTTTCGTCTTTCAGCTACACCATTCATGCTGGGTGACCCCAACATAGTGTATTGTGGGACGTTTCCATATTCCTCTAGGTATTTGGTAAATGGTCTCGGACGTTGTTCACCTGAACCGTCATATCTGCCGTAGTATTCACCACCACGATCAGATTTGACCTTTTTAATTCTCTTATTAAGTTGATTCTCAATTTCTGCCTTAAAGGATTTGAACACGTCTATTGATTGGGACTTTTCGTGAATTAGGTAAAGGTAGGCATATCTAGAATAATCGTCTATGAATGATATAAAATATTGTTGACCATTCCAAGAAGGAGTTGGAAATGGGCCACATATGTCCGTATGTATCAATTCTAAGACGTCTGTAGCTCTATATGCTCCTAATTTCTTATCTTTAGTCTGTTTTCCTTTAATGCATGCTACACAAACGTTAAAGTCTATGAAGTCAATGAAATCTAAAATTCCATATGACACAAGTCGTTCAACTCTATTTTTAGAGATGTGACCTAGACGCTTGTGCCAAAACACTCCTGAATTGAAATTGTCAATTTTTCGCTTAGTACCACGTAATTCCACACTCAAGGTTTCATTATAGTTAGCCACAATTTACAACAAATAAAGATTATCATAACCAGAAAGTAAACCGGTTCTAACAACATTCGAATTTAAAGACAAAGTAAATTCTTTATTCCCGAATGAACAATAATATCCTGATTTGTCCAAATAAGAAATAGAGACCAAATTCCGTCTAAATGACGGTACAACAAAAGTGTCTTCTAAAATCAAATAATGACCGGAACTTAATAATAATCTAAATTTTCCTATGGCTTCAACTTCTATCTTCTTCCCATCTCCTACATAGATGCATCTTTCAGTATCACTAGGCTTTCAGAAGTTCTGGCAACCCTGCATTGAAACACTGATGTTAGTAGTTGCACTAGAGTCTAACCACCAAGTGTTTCCAGGTTCTGAAGCTAAATTAACCTCAGAACAGACCAAAGATAGGATCATACCTTTCTTAACACGCCAAGCGTGATATTTGGCACAATCCTTCTTCACGTTTCCAGAACTCCTGCAGAAGAAGCAGTTGTTATCCTTAGTCTGCTTCTTATGTTCTGGACCCTTAGCAGCAGCTTTGTTCTTGGGCTCCTCAATTATTTTCCTTTTGCCCTTGTCTTTAGAGATGCTAGTAAAGTGAGCGCTTTCAGTCCTATCTTGCTTCATTCTGTCCTCTTCTTGCACACATAATGAAATGAGCTCATTAAGAGTCCATTTCTCCTTTTGACAGTTATAAGTCTCCTTAAACTGACTGAATTGCGAAGGAAGAGACAGCAATACTAAATGAATGAGTAAGTCATCTGACAACTCAAGCTTTAGTCCTTTAAGCTTAGAAGCAATGTTGGACATCATCATAATGTGCTCTCTTATATTTCCCTTGCCTTGATACTTCATGGAAATTAAATTCTGAAGCAAATAACTTGTTTCAGCCTTATCACTTTTTTCAAAGCGTTTTTCCATCTCAGCAAGGAAATTTTTAGTTGTAACTATCTCATCCGAGACAACACATCTAAAGACCTTAGGAATGCCACACTTTATGATCATAAGACTTATGCGATTTGAGCGATCCCATTTCTCATACTCTAATTTTTCCTCAGAAGAACTAGAGTCCTTAGGAGTAGGGGGTCAATCAATTCTTAATGCAAGGTCTAGATCCATGCAGCCAAGAACAATCATAATGTTCTCTTCCCATTCCTTAAAATTTGTCCCATCAAGGACAGGAATAGAACTCAAATTTGCAGATATGGAAGCAATATATGTTGTGAGTTAAATAAAGAACGAAACTTAGAAACTCACATTATAGGAAAATAAATCAATAAATAAATAAATACATATGTTCAAATCATGGAATTTAAACCCATCTCAAGATACCCGGTGCACCATTGATGTCAAGTCTTTGGACAGTAACACCAACTGCTAGTGGTACTCTTGCTGCAACGATCAAATATTGACAATAAGACATGTCAAACAACAAACCTTCCTTTGGGCCGATTTACTACTCACATGTATACCAAATAATTGTCACACATTTATCATCGCAGGTGTATATGTAATTCTGTCAAATATTAACCTTCATTTGGGCCGGTCAGTACCCGCATGAATAAATATATACTCAGCCATTTGACACTCTTCACGAGCAATTTAGACAAGAGAGGTCACTTTGACGACGTCAAGTTTCAATTAACTCATTCAAAATGTCAAACTTGACTTGAACATATATTTATTATATCCAAATAAAAAAATATTTAAAAAAATTTCACTAATATAAACTGTGTTTCATCAGTATTTGATAATTATTGTTTTATCAAAAGAAAAATGATAATTATCAACAAAAAAAAATTGGACAAATAACAGCAACTTTCAGAATAGCAGCAACTATCATGGTGGAGCCACCCGTGTTACGAGCTAGGAATTATAGGATAAAATTATGTTCAATCAGCAGAACTGGGAGTTAGTCCCATAATCGGTCCAAAGGGCCAACCGAAGCAGCGGGATACCCTGTGGGACTCATTGGGATGCCACACGCCCTAATTATGGTGAGTCCCAAAATAAATAAATAAAACAAACAGAACTGCATATGTAACTACATTCTTTGGCGAGGAGAGATTCAAACACCAGCAAGGCTGTTCGATCTCTCAACAAGCCAAAAAAAAAAAAGGAGAAAGTTCTTGAAACAGCCATAAGCTGAACACCAATGAGAGACCAAAGAATAGAAATCTATTCTAAAGCAAGTTCATGGCAAAGGATTCCAAATAATATATATATCCAAATTCTCAAATTACAAACCCTAATTTTTCAATCATGTCAAAATTCCCAAATTATAAACCCTAATTTTTCAATCATGTCAAAATTCCCAAATTATAAACCCTAATTTTTCAATCATGTCAAAATTCCCAAATTGAATCCTAAAACAAAGACAATAACCGAATTTCATCATGAATTAAACATGGTAGGCTCTGATACCAATTGTTGTAAAAAACCCTATAACATTATGCTCAATAATCCATGCCAATTACATGATGAATAACCAAAGGCGGAAGCGTACCTGTGGGAATTGTCATTGATGAAATCTTGGGATGATGATGATAAAGCCAATGGGTTGGGTGATCTTCCTCAGCAAAACACCCTGAAGACCTTAGACCTTGCTCTCTTGATGGGGATAGAGAGAACCAGAGAACCAGAGAGTTTTCTCCTTAGGGTTTGTGAAACTGAATAGTCTTGTTGTGTTTGTCTTGGGGACCACTACCCCTATATATAACTATTATTAGTTATATCCCAAATTGCAGTATCACTAATTCAGCCCCTCATTAAATTAGAAACCGCCTGATATCTACACTATTAATTTTCATAATTATTATGCTCTTTAGCCATAAACTATTATATATTATTTGACCCCTAGTTTATTGGCTAATTATATAATGACCCTAACACACTTTATTAATTAATTACATATGTGACCCATAAATCTTACAACCTGAACTTGTAATGTTGTATAAATGTGATATGAATTTAAAGTGGATGAACTAGTTTTTTAGTCAGAACAGAACTTCATTATATTTAATTCACTGACTCATACATTTGCAACTTTTGTTTGTCGTTAATATGGCAGCATGAATCAGCTACAAGAACCGTGGATGATAATGTGTGGGTAGAAATTCAAAACTTCAAGAAATGCCTTATTATGATGTTTGCAAAGCAAGATAAGGAAGTAGTATTTCTTGAAACTGTGATGGAATTGGCACAACAACGGCGCCATTGTATGGTTGAGTGCATTCCTTTACCCCAAGATATTGCTAAAGAGGCTCCTTTATACTTTAAGAAGGTCAGATATCAAAATCCTTGTTAGATTATTGTGTTATGTGTTATGTGAAGGGGGATGATTATGCTTGTGTGAATAATTGATATGTATATAATTGTGTACACTTTAGGTTAGATGACTTGAATTGTGTGAATCATGCTTGTGGAAAGATGCTGTAATTATGTATTTTTCGGGTGTAGTTCCATTCAGCTTATAAGTTTATTTGCACAACCCTTATTTTATATGTTCTTCGGATGGGTGTGACACATGTGAGTAAAACTTAAAAGCAAACCTCTAGACTCTGAACATGTTTGATAAAATGATGCTTACTTGTTGATTGCACTTTTCGTTCTGCTGACCGTCCGTTTTAAATTGACTTCGCAGGCAATTGATGAAGCAGAAGAAGAGTGGAGCCAACACAACGCAAAAAAACTCATTGATACGAGTCAAAAGGGTTTGCGCAATTCAATTCCGAAGCACTTCCCTTATTTTCATGTAGAATTTGGTCTCAACAAAGGTTTTGTCCATGTTATCCACGATGAAAAGGAGTTTAAAAGTTGTCTTGGCTTGAATGTCATTAGAGGCATGCTTCATTTGGCCGAAGAAGACATGCATAGACGTCGAAGATACCAGACAGTGGATGTACAAAAGCAAGCTGTTGCTAGCTTTTCTAAAGAGTGGCAACAATTTGACTGGACAAAGCAGCTGCATGAAACATCTTAACAACATATTTTATTAGAATAATTAGTTGCTTTTTGTTTAAACATTGCAATTGTAAATTTTTATTGTAAAATGTTGTAATATAGACTAACAGTTAGTAGCTGGATTCTGAAAAATAGCCTTGGAACATTAATTCATGGAGAACTAATAAGTCTATATTTATATTTTGTCACTCTCTTGAGAATTTTTTTGTCTTTATTTATAATTGTTTTTTTTTTTCAACTGTATTAATTTTTTTTCATTAACTTATCTCCGATTGATAAAGGCTAATTTTTTTTCATTAACTTATCTCCGATTGATAAAGGCTATAAGGAATTAATTTACTTTTTAAAATCATCTTCTTATTCTTTTATAAGTTAGATTATATATTGCACATCCTTATCATGAGATCATATATCACATATCCTTAAATCTATAACATGAGAATCATATATTCACTTGATTTCAGATTCACCGTAAAAATTAAAATTTTAACATATATTGCAAGAAAATTTAAACTCAAACTCATATTAATCAATAAAGTTAAAACTTTATTACACATAACATAAAAGTTCAAATTTTATTTCACATTCATCGTAAAAATTAAAACCTTATCACATAAAAATTTATATTTTACTTCATATTCATCATAAAATTTAAAAATTTATCCCATATAACATAAAAATTCATACTTTATTTCATATTCATCATAAAAATTAAAACTTTATTACATATAACATAAAATTTTATACTTTACTACATATTTATCATAAAAATTAAAACTTTATCACATATTGTTGAGACAAAATCTCTCTCAAATGATTTTAATGATAGCAAAATTAAATTAAGTTACATAATATTTATTATCGACAAAAATTTTAAGATGTCACATATTACTAATAAATTCATTTGTCAATTGAGTTGCGACGAGAATATATATTTTTATTTAATTAAATTAAAAAGTGAGTGCTACGGTTTAAGAATAATTAGATGTTGTAACGATTATTTTAGTAAAAACTTAAATATTTAATTATAATATTTTTTTTTGTAACTAAAAAAAAAAAAAGAAGCTCCTTTTAGAGCCATAAGCAGAGACGCTTCCTCTTATCACTCATTCCATCCTTTTCTTCTCCCTTGAAGCAAAAACCTCAAAAGAAAAAAATCATAGTGTTGGTGTTTTGACCAAGAACACAAATCACCATTTTCCTCATTGATTCAAACTTTGTTTGAAGAAGACAAATATGTCCTCTCTACTAGGGAAGCTATTGTACCATTTTGTTTGAGGTAATAAAATTTCCTTCTTTCATATTTTTGCAATATCATGGGCATGCTTGTGTTGGGGAAAATAATTGAATTTTTAGTTACAATCCATTTGAATTGTGTTCTTGTTGTAGTGAAAAATATGAAATAAGCCAAAACCTCTCTTTTTCCTCTTTGAATAGTGTGTGTTGTGTAGATGATGTTTTTTCTTTATTTTCATATGGTTTCACTTGATGTTCAATTTGACGTTGTATGAGAGACTTGAACAAAAAAAATCCTCTATTTATTGGAAAAAAGAAATATTTATGTGGTTAGCTCTTTGAGCATCCAAAAAGAATCAATACCGTTGACACCGAGTTAGCGGTGAGAGAACTCTAAAATATTAATATTATTGTGGTGATTAAAGAAAAATGATTTCTTTAGTTTATGTCTTTCTAAAAATAGTTGTTATGATTGATAATCAAGAATGTATACATGTAGTAATCAAATCTTTGAACTTGTATTTTAAGGAAAATTAGTGAATTGTGATTTTCAAGTTTTTATATGTATATTTTCAATTTTTAGAAAAGTTCGCATGCTTTTAATTAAAGTTTCAAATTTGTTTCAAATTTATTTAGTAAATGTTTAAAGTTTTGAGTTAGAATTTAATTTTTAAGATTTCAAATTTCATGAATTAAAATACAAACTTTATTGAGCAATATATTTTTTGAATAAAATGAAATTATTTCAAAGAGTTAGAACTTTGAAACTAGAAAAAAAATATTTATTGATATATTTTTTGGTGGTAATGTTGTTATGAGGTAAATACTTTGATTGAACACTTAGTCTTTAAAAACGTATTAGATCAAAATTGTAGTTATTTGAAACAAAAATATGAGTTATGGTAAATTTAAGAAAATTGTGATTGTGTGAAAATTTTTGAGAAAAAGAATTTAAGAAGTTTCGAATGATTGTTAGTGAATTCTCTGAAAAATTTGAAGGAAGTTGATTTAAAAAAATAATGTTTTTATATGTGTAAAATGTATAATGTGAATAATACTATTAATCCTTACTTGTTTGTAAACTCTTTTAGTAAAATATACTATAAGGAGATTAGGAGTAAGCAAGGGTTTGTAAGGTAGTTAAAGTCCCATGGACTAATTTGACAAAATCAAACACTATTTGATTGAAGGTATTGGTATGAACGATATTTTTGTTTTGTTTGATTGTGGTAGCAATAGTTGTTGAAAAAACTATAATTGAGGTAAGAGCTCCTTCTAATTTTTAGTTTGCACATAGCGACCATATATGTGTGATTGATGTGTGAATATGTAATGGTTAATATTGACATGACTATGCATTCATGATTGATAATATGAGTTGCTACATGTTATGAATTTTTTTTTGATGATAATATGTTTTCAATATGCTATGTGAAAAGTATGAAAAAAATATTAGTGTGTAATGAGCATTAAAATGAGAGTCTTTTAATAAACTTTTAATTGTCGAGAAAATGTCAGAGTATGCTCATGTATTTCATAGTTAGTGATGACTGTGATGAGTCATGGTGTCAACGGCGACCGAAATGGGACATCGGATGATTATGTAAATTGATTGGTCCATCTCATCTTTACGAAGATTTTTAGTCGTGTAGGTCTGTGATAGACTACACTCATTTAAATCTTGCTGATCTGTGATAGATGACACATTGGTAATTAGTATCGGTCTGTGAGATGAGGTATATTTATAATTTACGTTCCTTGATGAGGGTTTGGAAATTCCAGAATCAAGTGCACTGACATATAAGCATTGCATTTGGGTGTTTGACATGCGAGTCATGTTTGTTATGATATGTTATATGTATATGCATGCTCTGTTTTTGTTTGTAATCATATCATAACTGGTAAGTGTTTATTGTTCATAATTGTTAAATGTTAATTGTTAATTTCAGTTGGTGACCTTTTACATTATTGTGGAAATTGTGATTTACCCATAGATAATACCCGAGTTTGTCTTATCGACTATTGTGTTGACGACAGAAACGTTGTTAGATTTCTCTGAATGGTATTTGTCGACTACTTGGATATATGACCTCATCTCAAGAAGGACTATAAATATGGAGATAGTGGTGAGGACAAGTAGGAGGGCTGGGGTAGTGAACTGTTTTGAGATTCCAGTACCGTCGAAGCCACCTGTCTCGTGGGTGGGACCTGACCTCTAAGGAGATTGATCTCTTTATGACTGATGAGGAGGAGGAAGTTACTTTCAGGAGAGATACTTCGTTAGAAGGAACTTGGAGCAATGAGAGGATATCATACTTGGAGCAATATTTTTATGCAGGTGCCTGCTGAGAATACCCTAAGGGTATGAGCGATGTCTGATATATCTCATAGTCCCAATGTATTTTCTACTTGTATACTTTGGATTATTGTCCCAAAAAATATCTTAACTTGTTTGTATATATAATGTAATTATTTATGACTCTTATTGTTTCGTGTTACAACATATTATTTTATTAAGAAATTAAAAAAAAATACATTTGTGTTGTTAGAAATCGGGGTGTTACAGTAATTATCCTTTCTTTTATTATCTTTTCCTTTGTTGCCACTTCCCTTTCTTGATGTCTGATCTTACAGGGCTTGCTCAATTATTCTTTTTGTGCCCATTTATGTGATTCTTTATTCATGTGCCTCCAAGGAAGATTAAAGCTCCTCAATTTTCGTTGATCTAAGATACTTATATACCTTAATTACCATAGCTATGTAATCAAATTTTAGGGATAGAGTTGCATTACCTTTTCTACCACGAATTGGTCAATGATGGCTTCACCATAATTCTTCATTTTGTTTGTTATATTCTAGATACGTGTAAAATAATCTGCAACTTTCTCAAAATTTTCCATCTACATAAGCTCAAGTTGTCTTCTCAAGGTTTCAAGTCTCACCTTCTTCAGTTTCCCATCACATACATGGCTTTTTACAATCATGCCAAAGCTTTTTTCGTTGTCATGACATATGCGATCTTCTCAAAATTTATTGAGTCAACGCAACGATGAATTAGGGGTAGTGCTTTGAAATTATTATTTTTCGAATCTTTATGAGTTGTTCTATATGCTTCTGTTGGGTTCTCTCCGAGTTCTTGAAGTTCATTGTTTACAATATTTGTTACGTCTTGAGATCCAAATATCACTCGCGTATCCTTCATCCACCTAACAAATTTTTTGAAGGTGAAGACACGAGAGTGAGGTTGAATTGTGTTTGACTAAGTTGATAACTTTTTCATTATTTGATTAAACTAGTTCATACTTGATGATTTATTTGGAGTAGAAGCAATCAAAAAACTAAAGAGTGCATGAAACAAGTGACATAAGTAATTTATCTTGTTCATCACTAACTTGGCTACTTCCAATCCCTTTACTAAGAAGGATTTAATAAACTAATTCAACAACTTGAATTTACAAAGCACTTGACCCTCTTCTCAAACAACTCGACAACCCCAGTCTTATGAGGAACACACACATTGACTCTATCAGCCAAGTCTTCTCCACACAATTTGACAACCCCAGATTGTTGAAGGCACACTAACACCACTATCGAGTTTGAATACAAAAGTTTAGAACTTGAGTAGTTGCTTCTAACAAGCTGATTATAACAATGACTATCTTCTTGTAGATAAATCTTGATCAAATCTTCTTGTAAATAATTCATATCTTATATTGTCGATAAGATGTTGATCATATCATCTTCAAATGATGACCACATCTTCTTTTCAACTTGGTCAAAAAATTTCTTCAATTATTAATTTGAATCAAACTTATTTTAGATTGTCTTCAAAAACACAAATATTGTTTCATACTTTTGTGGAGTTAAATATATTGTTCTCATAAAATACTTTTTTTAACATCAAAACTCTAAGTATAAAATCAACTAAGTCGCAAACTTTTGTGACGGTCAAAACGACCACAAATTTATTTTTTTGTTACTATTTGTGAGGGTTTAGGTTGCCACATAGGGTGAAGCTAAAAATAAAGCAGTATATGGGTGTTTAGGGCGCCACAAACTATCCCCATTTTGAGGGTTTAGGCCGCTACAAATGATGAAGTTGATTAAAAAAAAACACTTTGTATGGGTTTATACCTTCACAAAATATCCCATTTGTGGTCGTTTTAGCCGTCACAAATAAGTTACTTTATCAACAAAAATTTATAAATTTAAAATTAATATTAAAAAAATATATTATATATAAAATATTAATATTAATATAATTTAAAAATGAAAATATAATTTCAAGCACCCACAAAATGTCAACAAATTTATTACCTTTGTGGTGGAATGAACCTTCACAATGCTACAACAATTTGATTTTGTGAGAGTTTAGGCCACCATCACAAATTTGATAATTTCAATCAATCAAACTCATTACGAAGGTGTTGGCCGCCACAAAGTCAAAAAAAATTTCTCAGCCGTTTTTAGCACTTACAAATATTATAATCAGCCAAAAAAATATATTTTTATCTGTGATGACTTTTTCAGTCACAAATACATGTCAATTTAAATTTTAATATTTGTGAGAACTTTTTTATCAATAATTTATAATGATTTTTTTTTTCTTCACAAAATCTTATGTAATTTGACCACAAATTGATATTTTTTTTTAGCTTACTCATTATATACTACACATATTTGTTTATTTATAAATTCATATGTATTTACAATATAAAAATGTGTACCTTCAAAGTTACTCTTGAGATTTTTAACTTCTTCATTATTTTTTTTAAATATAGATGAAGCAAAAAATTCATGAGTACAAGAAAGAATAAATTATGATAAAATCAAAGCATGAACAAAATTTAGAATTCTAAAATAATCTCTATAAATGGAGGACACTTACCAATAATTTTACTTATCAA
>JBBPBT010000720.1:4539156-4554873 GCA_037974875.1 Cicer bijugum | reverse complement strand
ATATGTGACAAATACTTTTCCTTTTTTTTATATGTATTTGTGACAAATTCTATATGTTTTTTTAGATTTATCAGTAACAAGTATATATTAAGTTTTTTTATATATCATTGACAAATATTTATCTTATATTTTTTATATTTATAAATAACAAATATTTAATATGTACTTTTTTATATTTATTAGTAACAATTATTCATCTCGTATTTTTTTTATCTATGAATAATTTTTTTCTTCATATATTAGTGATATATATCAACTTTGTTTTTTTTAAAAAACAATGCTCATCAACATTACATAACATTCAACAAACCAAAACAATGCTCATAAACAAAAATATTTCACACAATTAGGTTTCAACTCGATCATTTTAAATTGGGGAATGAATTTTATTTTCGGCATATTAGGTGGAAGTTTCAACGGTAAAAACAGGGTGAACTTTATGTTCAATACGTAAGGTTGATCTTTTAGTGCTTTTTTAGTTTGAGCAATTCGTTTTTATGTTAATCTTTTTCGTTTTTCATTTGTGCATAAAAGTTAGGAGAACAATTTTATAGTTTTGCAGTTGTTAATAATTCTCATATAGATAGTAGATTTGAGAGATAAAAATTCAAAATAGATATTTTAATAAATAATAAAAAATGAAAATAAGAACATGAAAAAATAAGAATCAAATTACAATAATGTAATAATGTTTAATAATTTTTAATTACAAAATTCACTGTTTGATTGAAAATTTATATCATATAAATAATTCATATAAAAGGCTATGACATTATTGAAGAAGAATGAAACTATTTCTAGACAAGTTTCTTCTTTCAAATTCTTCTTAAAAATGTTGTTGATGGTGGCTTGAGTACTTACTACATTTCTCTTGAAAAGTTTTGTAGGGATAGCATTATCATCCTCCTCTAATGACCTTTTTTCTTTTTACTTTTTCATTATATGTATCATTCTCTTCTGATTTCTTCAATGTTTTATCTTTCAAGGATTTTACAAGCTCAAACATGTGGTTCTTCACATCATCAAGTACAACATCACAAGCAATAACGTTGAACTGTGTACCAACCAAATGGTATTTCCATGCTATATCAGTTCTGCTTCCTAATGCATTTTTATGTACTCTAGGAGGTGTAGAACCAGAACTGCAAGCAACAGGAACAAATGTAGACATGATTGAAATCGTGAGGCAACAAGAGCAATTGGAGATTGCAGCGAAGTGGATTGAAGAAAGTTTTAGATATGAGCTTGAGAAGAGTTCTAGAGATGAGAAGAAATTATAGAAGAAATAGAAGGAAGAAATCTAAAATTGAATAATTAAATTAAAGTATTAGAAATTCCAAATATGAAAACCTATTAATCATTGGAAAAAAACCAAGTCTCACGTTGTTGCCTTCAACCTCATGTTCATGCCTTTTTTCTAGGAGAAATGAACAAAATAGAAAAGTGAATAGGTGCAAAACTGGGCCAAAGCATTTTTTTACAATTGGGTCGAAACGACGTAAATAGGTTTAGAGCATATTTTTCACGACACACCACAACTATGCGTTTTTCCTCTGCGCACTAAAAATCACATAAGATCTTACAATGTTACACTTTAGAGCTCACTCCTAACAACCTTGCACATACCTAAAGCCCAAAATTTCTGACACATATCTTGGAGAGGAGTTTTTTTTAAGATCTAGAAGCTTTGTGAATATTTCTTTTCCTTCTACATAATTGCTCCCAAAACAAGCTCTAACAATTATATCAGCTAACAAGCTTCGCAATTCTTCATCAATTTTAATTAAAATAGTACCCCATATTCTTTTATAATATCCCATTTGATGATATTATACCTTGGCCTAAGAGTACCACATATTCTTTGGAAAGGAATGAAGGTTTTCCTAGATTCAATGTCTCCCATTATTATTCATTTAGACATACAAGTCGAGGTTTATTACTTAACACATCATAAAAATCAACTTAATCATTTTATCACAATTAAAAATTAAAAAATTTCACCAATTCCCCAAGACTCATATAGATTTCATAAAAAATTAAAACTTTAGAAATGAAATAGCACAAAAATCGAAACTTTATATTAAAAACATCCTAACAAACATATTATGCATGAGATCATAATAAAAACTATAACTTTATAATTAAATACACCTAAATAACACAAAAATAGCAACTTTACATGAAATATATGACAATAAGCATATTACTCATGTTATAATAATAAAAATCAAAATTTTATAATTAAGTTTATAAAAGCATACATATTACTCATAAAAATAAAACATTATAGTTAAATTCACAAACAAAAAATCAACATTTTTATTTTAAAACATCTAGACATATATCAATTTCATACAAACTATTAATTTAATATCTAGTCTAACCTTGCATGGGGAAAAGTATTTACCTTGACACTTAATTTCTTTCTTAACACCTCTAGATTCGCACAAGAAATGACTCAAGGATGAATTCAACACGGATAAATTATTTTTGGAGTGTACGAATGATAAATAGGTGTGACAACAAGAAGGCCTAATGGAAATGTATGAATAGAAGGAGCAATCGTTTGATTAAAATAAGGGAATTTCAATGGCTATTTACGTTGCAATATTACCATCAATTTCTTGTTTAAAAGTGAAGTGCAGTTAATTCCAAAATCATGGTTACTATTTCTTTACTTTTATTAGGTTGTTACAAATTCAATTGAAATCAATGTGTATTTATGTGTATGAGTTAATTAAGATTAACTAGTAGAATTCATCATATATTGCAATGTCACATGACTCCTTTTAATTAAATAAATAAATTATTGGGTGTCACATCACTCTATTTATTTTTTATCTAATAGTTACGAAACCAAAAATTACACATACTTATTTTTATAGATAATTAAAATAAAATCATAATTTTAATTTAAGAGAGAGGAATGCATGAGATATAAAAAAGGAGAATAGTATTTTTGTTGTCCTATCTTAATTGCACACAAAAAAATCATAATTAAATTTATAATCTTCATTTCAAAAAATAAATTAAAGGTGTTTAGGAGGAGATTGAAGTGGATGCATGATGTCAAGAATGAGGGATACATTATCTCATCTCTTAATTGATTGAGACAAAGACATAAAGTTACATTATGCCAAGACAACACAATGAATTATCATAAAATCTTGTCATGAAGGAGAGTAAAGAAATGAGTCAAACCACTATTTTTTTTTATGCTAGAGATAGATGGACTAAAAACATTTTCAAAACACTTATACATGAGGGTTGGAATAACTCTACTATCTCCTAAAATAAATACTTATTTGATCGAAAATAAAACTAACAAACAATATAACTTCTATAAATTCTAATTTAATTAAATAGTTCAACTAATATTTTATCAACTAAAATAAATCAAGCAAAACAAGAATATCACTGCAAGTCACATATAACAAAATAAAACAAACATATCTAACACATCAATTTCACTTAAATTAAAATAAAGGTTATAATTATTTAGGTAAAATTGAGTGTGAGAAAATTTAATTTAGTCTATTTACATATAGAATAATTTTTAATTAAATAGTAAATCGTGACAATTACTAAAAAGGCAAATGTTGGGTATTACACTAAGTTTTTCTGTTAGGGTACAAGTCTCCAAACTTTTTAATAGCCAAAAAGATCCTAAAAAGTGATAAAAACATGTTAGGGTACAAATCTCCAAACTTTCTAATAGCCAAAAGGATCCTAAAAAAGTGATAAACACATGTTTTAATATATTCTGATGTGCATTAGGCGCCCCAAGCGCGTTTCAAGCACAATCTTGCAGATCCTGTGCTGCATAAATGCGCCTCAGGCGCACCTTTCGTGCTTCAGTCGCAAAGCCTCTTCTGTGGCAGATCTGATGTCTTCATGAAGATTATAGATATGAATCTTAACTTTCATTTTCACTTGATTTGACTCCAAACGAACATCTATAACTCCAGATATTGTTGAAATACTCCATATATATCATTTTAATTTATGACAAAAATTCAGTGCTGAACTAAAACAAAGAAACAACGCAAAACTACGAAAAAAAAATATCTACTTAATTAAGGAAATAAGAACACTTTCCATATATATCATGTTAGGGTCCGATTTTTGAGTGGTTCTAATATCATTGTCTCTTTAAAGTGGCTTTTGTGTATGTAGTTGCTTTTATTTTTGAGTGGTCCTAATACCACTTTCCTTTTAGAACGATTTGTATCATAGACCTTTCAATTTTTTAGAGTTGTTTTTATGTCGTAGTTACTTTGATTTTTGAGTGATCATAATACCATTGTCCTTTTAGAGCGGTTTTCTTGTTGTAGTTCTTTTGGTTTATAAGTAGTCATAGTACCATAGTACCATTGCAGATGTGATAGCTGCATTTACATAATGATTATTGTTAAAAAAGTCAGAGTATGCTCATGCATTTTATAGTTAGTGATGACCGTGATGGGCCACGAGGTTAAGCGGTGACCATGATGGGCCACGAGATAGTTCCATGAGTTGATTGGTCCATCTTATCCTTACGAGGATTTAACTGTCGTGTAGTTCTGTGGTATACTACACCCTAGTAAATTGTGCTGATATGTGATAGACTACATCCGAGTTCATTCCACCGATTGCTACCTTGACATCGGAAACATCGTTAGACTTTCCTGACCAAGACTCGCCGACTGCTTGGGTATACGACCCACCTTGAGCAGAGCTACTTATACGGAAAGGGTAGTGAGGACAAGCAGGAGAACTGTGTAGTATCCTAATTTTGTCCAATTTATTAGGAATAATTCGAAAGGTAATAATATCTCTTTACATTATAATTACATTTATATATATATATATATATATATATATATATATATATAATTGCAAAGTTTTGATTCAAAATAGGCAAAAACAAGACAACATTTTAAATGAAAATAAAAAATAATAATAAAGTCAAAAATCACATACCTCCGAAGAGTGTCAATGTCGCCGCCACTGTAAGACCCTTAATTTTAAATCCTAAATTATACTATTTTAGGGTATTTTGTGTTGAAATTTTTTAGGTTTTAAGCCCAATTTTTGGTATTTAGTGAGTTAAATGCCAAAAATATATTTTTAGAAATTGAATTAAAATTATTTGTCGGAGAATAATTTAGTTACGTTGTAAATGATTTAATACTAGGAAGTTTTGTTAAAAATATCATTCGGGTTGCCAAAAATTCTATCTATGAATTGAGTTACGACGAGAGTAGATATTTTTATTAAATTAGATTGAGATGAGAGTGAAGTGATGAGTGTGAAGATTGTTAGATATTTATTGGTTTAGTTTTAATTATAATATATATATATATATATATATATATATATATATATATATATATATATATAAGTTAGAAAGGGAAAGCAAGGCAAGAAACACCAACAGAAAGAAAGAACCCGTGCGCCATTTTCATCCCTTTCCATTCTTTTCTTCATGTTCTTCTTCCAAGCTTCAATCTGCTTCTCTAATTCAAAGCTTGCTAAGTAATTCAGCAAAGCCATTTGCACGATAGTTTTCCTCCCAGCTTCTTTTTTCTTCTCTGATTCCAAAATGAAGAAAAACGGTGTTAGAGGTTTTCAAAACCGTCAAACGCAAACCTCCATATTTCTTCTAGATCTAAGCTTTGTTTCTCGACGAGATAGAAGGGAAAGTTACTCACCTCCACGCTACGGTGCTAGTGAACTAACTTTGGAAGCGACGTCGCAAGCGGAGATTTTATTAGAATTACTCGTGGTACCGTAATCGCTCGTTAAAGCTATCGTTAAGGTAAGGGCTCCTTTCAAACTTTTAGTTTGCATTTAGGACATTATTTGTGATTTTGTGGAAAAGAAATTTGATGTATTTGAGGTGTGATTTTGTGGAAAATTAATTTAATGTGATTATGTGTAATTTAGTGGAATTTAAATTGGAGGTGTGGTTTGTGGTGATTCAAGTTTGGTGTGATTTATATGTTCATAATTATTATTATGAATTTTTGAGATGTGATTTATTTGTGGATTTTGTAGAAAATGAATTGATGAAATTTGGTGGTTTATGTGTAAAAATGTGGAGTTTTGAAATTGGGTGAGTTATGTTTGAATTGTTGAAATTTAATTGAGGTGTTATATGTGTGTTGTGGAATTGAATTGGTTGTTGTCGGTGTGAATTGGCGATAATTAAATTTGATGAGTTTGAGTTACGTAATCAGTTATTTTCAAATAAATGAGTTTGAACTGAAATTGAAATTTTACAAAAAAAATTACCGTTGTTAAAGTTGTGAAAAAGTTCAAATTTTAATTAAGTTAAAGAGTTAGAGCAAAAAGATAGATTGAAATTAAAAATGGTTAGAGTTTAAAATGTTACTCTGTTAATTACTCTTTGATTGAGTTTAAAAAGAAAAAAAGTTTAGAGTATTTTATTAACTCAAAAATTTTGGTGCTTTAATAGTCGAGTGTGTGTATGGGAAATTTCGACGATATTTGTTTTATTTAGTTTTAACTAAATAATATAGATTATTTGGTTTTAAAACTTTGGTGTGTGAGAAAGATTTAATTTTGAAAATTTTGTTGTGTTTGGATTAGTTTTATTGTGAACAAGTTGTTATAAATATTCATGTTTATCTAGTTAGCTCCTTGAGTCTCGAAAAGGAATCGAGACCGTTGGCTCCGAGTTAGCGGTGGGGAGAACGCTAATATATTAATGTTGTTGTGGTGATTTATGGTTGAAAATTTTAGAGATTGAATATGGTGATTAATGTTTGGAAATTTTGGTGATTTATGTTAGGTGAAATTGATGTATTCATAATTAATATTATGAATTTTTTAGATGAAATTTATGTGTGACTTGGTGGAAAATGAATTTAATTCAATTTAGGTGTGAATGGAATTTGGAGATGTGATTTATGTGTTGTCGTGGAAATTTTAATTGGTGTGAATAAATATGTTTAAGTATGCTCTGCGTTGTATATGAAAAATTATTAGTGTTAAATGAGTATTAAAAACGGTGAATCGTTTAATAGCTGCATTTACTTAATGATTGTGGTGAAAAGAGTCAGAGTATGCTCATGCATTTCATAGTACATGGTGACCGCGACGGGGCCATGGTGATAGTGGTGACCGTGATGGGTCACGGGATGATGCCATGTGAATTGTTGGTTCATCTTATCCTTGCGGGGATTGTTGCGTCGTGATGATCTGTGAGACATTGCACTCTAGAATATGGTGATGTGTGAGCGATTGCACTCTAGAAAATTGTGTTGGTCTGTGAGCAACTGCACTCTTGTATGTCGTGCTGGTTTGTGAGAGACTGCACGCTAGTAAATCATGCTGATCCGTGAGAGATTGCACCTCGGTAATTAGTATTGGTCTGTGAGAGGCTGTACAATTATGATTTACACCCTTCGAGGAGGGTTTTGGTTTGGAATTCCGGAATGATGCATTTTGGCATATACGCATTGCATTAGGGTGCTTGGCACGCGAGTCATGTTTGTTATACTTTGATGATTGTATATACATATTCGGTTGTTGTTGTGATTTATCGTAATTGCTTTGAGGTGTGAAGTTGGGTTGATTAAGTTTTGATGTATTTATGTGTTCATAATTGATTTAATGAATATTCAATGTGTGATTGATGTGTGAATTTGTGGAGATTAATTTGATGTTAATTATGTGTTCATAATTGATAATATTAATGTTTGAAGTGTTGATTGATTCAGAGCCATTTTAGAATTGAAAATCTGCATTTTCTCAATTTAATTCGGCTATGACAATGCAGTTTGTCAAAACTTCATTTTTTAACATTGTTTATGAATTTTTGGACATATGAAAACCCTTTCGAGGAGTATGCTAAAACGAAAGGTTCTTTTGAGCATTTGAAAATATAATAATTTTGCTATGTGATATTTGTTAATTTCGGTTGGTGACCTTTACAATTATTGTGGAAATCTGGGCTTTGCCCTCAGATAAGAACCAGGATCATCCTATCGGATAGTACTCTGGAGATGGAAAAGTAGTTAGTCACACCTGACTGATGTTGTGTCAGGAGAATCTTGCAGGGAGTGTGGAGATCACCCGGGTTGTCTAGTTTTTGTAGCATAATCAGATTAGGTCGTTGTATAAGGACTAGATGTCTTTCTTTTGTGATTGTATTTATTTCATTTTGGAAGATTGTATCCATGCTTAAATTGTTTGATGTTTTTTCTTTTGATGGGTCCATGTTCCACTTTTTGATGTGACGTGGGGAAAGTTAAAATTCTTTGGGCAGTGCTTTTGTACAGGTCTGCCGAGAATACCCCAGGGGTATGAGCTATGATCGATAAGCCTCATAGCCCCGATGTATTTTGATGTTTGAATACTTTGGATTTTTATTTCAAAAAATTATTCCACTGCTTGTAAATATTTGTTGACTTTGTCGTTATGTTACGACTTAAATATTTATCCAAAAGTATTTTCTTTGTTTAAAAAAAAAAAATACACTCGCGCTGTTAAAAATCGGGGTGTTACATTGTGGTATCAGAGCTTTGGTTTGGATTTCTTTGGGACTGTGGAGTTTTGGTTATAGATTGTAGGTCAACTTGTAGGTTGAGAGTCGTTATCTGATCATGCGTCAGGGTAATTGGTCTGAGTTGTCAGATCAGGGGTAGTTATTATGTATTAATATAGTCGAAAGTTAATTTTGGAATTGTTATAAGGGGTGTTGAGATTTCTCCTTGATGTTGGTTTTGAGAAAACAATGCATCCAAGAAGGAATTATGCGGCAAGAGTCAACGCCAACGGGAATGATCAAGTGACTGAAGCTATGAACAACATGGTTGCTTTTGTTGCTGCATAGACTGCTGCAAGGACTCTGCATGATCTGGAGAAGAGGGAAAGAGAGATTTGTGCTGTTGCGTCAAGGGGATTGGAAGATTTTTGTCGTTATCATCCTCCAAAGTTCAAGGATGATTAGAACTCAGAAAAAGTTGATCAGTGGATTCAAGAAGTGGAAAAGATCTTCGAGATGATGGACTGTCAGGCGGAGTTGAAGCGAATCATGACGGCATGGAATTTATGAAATGGTTCCAAGGACAAAGAAGCTATGTGTTGGTGTTAACTCGAAGATGATGAGTATGGATGAATTAACATTAGACTAATAAGGGATTTCAAGTAAAGATCTAAGTGAAGGACTTTTGTTAAGAAAAGTATTAGATGTTTTCCTGGTAGATTTCAGGATTAAACTGGATGAAGTTTGATAACTATCAAAGAGATGTGAACATCATGGAATTGTTGAGAAGACGAGACTTCCTTTTGGAATATCATTTGGTGCTTAGGTGTCCAGGAAGAGGCTTGTATTGAAGCTAAGGGGCACTGCACGTTAGGGGTTATATACCACCTTGGTTAGATAAAGTACACTTTGAGGAATAGTTAATACCTTGAGGAGTAAGGTCGAACATTCGAGATAAACTAGATTCATAACTTAGATTGTTAAGTATGAATCTCATGTATATTATAAGAAGGGGAATATATATTCCTTTGATAAGTGACAAATATCTGTGTGGTTTAGGAGATGTTAAGTATGGATAGTGATTTTAGATGAAACTATAAACGCATAAGTGTGAATTTTGGGTGATGTCTGGATAAACATAATGGGTTAAGCCTTGATGTATTGAACCATATGTCACTATTAAGTGGAATTGGAAGTATAGAGTACGAGAATACTTAGAGATTGTAGCAAAGTAAGCTTATTAAAGGATGGTAAACATTTGGAGAATGTGTATATTTTGATAGGATAGAGAGATTGATCAAGATTTGATTTGGGACCCTAAGATGGTTGATCTTTAAGTCAATGATTTAAAATCCACAAGGTTGGATCGAGGACCAAGTAATGCCCAAAACTGGTATAACTGAGGTAGTTGAGGTAGGCAACTGATAAATAATTGATGTTATGGATGAAAGTGTTTGAGGATTCACTAAAAAGGTCGTGTTATGATTTGAAGAGTTTTTATTAGTGAGATTACTAATACAGTTAGAGTCAATGATGAATACGACCTCGTATTGTATCTTAAGATGAAATGGATGGAATTAGAAAGTGTGATGAGAATTTGGAGACTTCGAGGATCATATTTTAGAATTTTATTTAATGATAGAAAATGAAAAAGAAGAAATATAACAAATGATTTATGGTTTAGATGTTGATCTTGAGAAGTCAAGCGTTAAAATTTAAAATGAGTGTTTCAGTGATTAGATGACAATGAAAGGTATGTGGGTCTTTGAGATATTTTACAGCAAATTTATGAGGATGAGGTTTATAGATAATTATTCCTTAGGAGATGCTTATTGGGAAAACGAATAAGAATCCAACAAGTGAACCAAATTCTGGAAAATGTGCTAAGAAAACGACTCATAACAACACATGGAGATGTAGCTTATGTCAATTAAGAATTCATGAAAGGAATTATCTCACTCGTAATTTAGATATTGTTAATATAAGGGTATGCAAATGATACAAAGGCACTAATTGAGTGCATGTCATGGGGGTTGTTATTGTGTTCGCCAATCAACAGAGTTTAAAGTTTGGCTGATAGGGATGAATTAAGCAGAAAATTGAAAAGTTTGGTAGGAATTAGTAATGCTTGATTTATTGAAATCACTATAATGAAGATACATCATGGTTTGAGGCAGGAATTTCAGGTTTGTATAAATGGAAAAGTAATGAAGTGAATACAATATGTTTTACCTGTCATGATGAAAAGATAATCATCAAGTTGCAAACAAAGGACATGATGAAATTTAGAAGTATCAGAATGAATGTTGGTAGTAGATGTAGGAAAATTATTTTCGGGTTTATCCAGAATTTCGAAGTATGTAGGAAATGGTATAAGCAATTTCTTATAGGTCTCATTGCCCCGGTGTATTTTTATATTTTTATACTTTGGATTATTGTCTCAAAAACCATTTGAGTTGGTTTGTATATATGATGTAATTATTCAAGACTTTTGTCGTTTGTGTTACAATATGGTATATTATAAATTGGTTTTTTTAAATAAAAAAATACACTCGTGCTGTTAAAAATCGGGGTGTTACATTGTGTTTTTAGTCATATTAAATTAGGAGCAAGGGTAGAATAGGGATGTAGTAGCATTAACAAGTTCAAGTGGCAAAGAGAGAGTTTTCCATATTTACTTATCTCTCTTTCTCCTCCATTCACATGCACTAACCCGTTTTCCACCATCATTTTTTCTATTGTTTTTCAGTCACACACTCTCTGAAACAGATTGAAAACACCAACATTATTAATGTTCACCCTATATTTCATATCCTCCATTCTGCCTCCTCTTCAACATTCTCCAATATAAAAAGCTCACTAAAATTTCTCAAAATTACTAAGCAAACTTCCATGTAGGAATATGCCTCTCCATCCGTGAGAATCAACTCAAATTACTGAAGTAGGGAAACCGACTGCAAAAGGAGTTTAGAGTTGCTTCGAACCAAAATGGTCTTCTTCTTTAGTGTCGCTTATGTGGGTTCTACTATATTTAGAATGAGGGTTATGGGAATTTATTCATTGAAATTTGTTATTACTTGTCATATATTATTTTTGGGATTTTATAGGTTAACATAACTTAGATGTATCAGAGAGATGAAATTTTTAGCATATAAGTGTTTTAAATTTGCATCCCCATACTTTGAATTGACATACATGTGGTTTATTTGTTTGTTTCTTGATTTATGTGTTAGTGATTTAAGAAATCACAGAATTCTAGGACTTGAATTTTAGTGAAAGGTGTGAAACGTGCTCTGAAGGTAAATACATGTGTTTGGATATTTTTCACCCTTGCAAATGTATTTTGTCTCTGATGGTTACATTCATTCCCGCCTTTAATTGCTCGTTATTAAATTCTATGAGTTTTTGCCTCTAGTGATTCACTCCATGTTGTCTCTAGTGGTTGTTGTTACAAAAATACTAAGTGTTTATGCCTTTGGTGATTCTCTCCATGTTGCCTCTGGTGGTTGTCGTTACAAAAATACTAAGTGCTTCTGCCTCTGGTGGTTCTCTCCATGTTGCCTATAGTGGTTGTTGTTACAAAAATACAAGTGTTTGTTTCTGCCTCTGGTAATTGTGGTTATTAAAATTATAAGTGTTTCTGCCTCTGATAAAATACCTTAGTGTTTGTACCACTAACGTTGTTCTTTTCTTTTCCCTCTAACGTTGCTTATTCTCTTCTTTGTCTAATGTTTCTTTTTCTCTTCTTCATCTAATGTTGTGTCTTCTATTCTTCCATTGACGTTGCTTCTTCTCTTATTCATTTGACTCTGATCACTGTTCACATTCCTCTAACTCTGATCATTGTTCACATTGAAGTAACAATGTCGATTTACAAAAAAAGGGGGTTTGAATTGTAAATGTTCCCATTTAAAGTTTTCTATTTAAAACTTGAGAAAATAACTCAAGATTGATCTTGGTTGTGAAAAAAGAAAACGGAGAACGTTCTTGGTTTCTGACCAGAAAACGAAGAGTGTTCTTGGTTAGTTAAAATAAAAAATTTAACTTGATAATCAAACAGAATGAAAGTAAGTAGATAAGGGAATAGATATCACATAGAGATATATCTTGGTTCACCCAATTCGGGTTACGTCCAGTCCTCACAACCGTGAGATTTTTCACTAAGTGTTCAAAACAAAAAAACGTTCTTGGTTTTTACACCACAAGTCCATATCAACCTTGATTTGTTACAATCTTCACCTTTCAACCTAGAAAAGATTTTTACAATTACCTTTCAGCCTTGAAAGGATTTTTTACAAACACACTCAATCTAACATATAAGGTAGACTTGAATTTCAAATGATGTGTATGATAAAAGTGTTTGGGATCTTGAAACTTCTCAATACTTGTTTGAGATAAACGAAAGACAAACTTAGTAAATAATGATCCAAAGATATAGTGAAGAGAGCTGGAGTTTGTTTGAAGAGTTTTTTTGAATTGTTACTTGAACAAGTGTTGGTAGATTTGTAAATTGAACATTGGTCTTCATCTTTCAATTGATCTTCATTTTATAGATGTTAAAAGACTTTGAATATTCAGTTTAAAATGAATACATATGTTGGACACACTTCTCAGGTGTCAGATATATTTTAAAGCAATTAAACATGTGTTTATTTGTTGTCCAAAATGTTCTTGATAAAACGGAGAACATTATTGCTTTTCGATTTCATGGAAAACGTGAATGAGTGACTGAATGAGTTATCATATGTTAGTCGGCACTTTTTTGAGTCAGGTTTATGCAGATCTTTCTGCAAAATATTCTAAGTACAATTTTTTTGTGTCCTTGCTCACAACTCATCAATTTGGAGATCAATCTTGAGGTTGTTTTTCACCTTTGGCCATTGATCTTGAGTTCTTGGCTTCACCAATAATTTGAGCAGTCTTGATACTCTTTAATATGTGATTTATACTGTGAAAATTATCTCTATTAATTTTTTCTTTAAAAGATAATTAAAACCATAATGTTCTTTTGTAAAACAAGAACATTCTTCGTTTTCTGTTTTGTATGAGTGTTGGATTTTGACAGCTATTATGTGTCAGTCTTTTGTCTTAGAAACATGATGTGCTTTCTGAAAAAAGGTGCAACAATAGTGCCTTTATTGTCATGGATGTCCTTGCTCATAACTCGTCAATTAGAAGATTGATCTTGATATTTTGCTTTATCGTTGTTGATCCTCTTTGATCGAATCTATCCAAAACAATCTTGTGTAGATTATTAACTTCCTTTGTGATGAATATTGGTGTTTTGTAGTGTAGATAAATGAATTTTTGTAGCCCATATCGATCTTAAATTACAACAGATTTTGCTCTTTGTAAATGAAAATGTTTTTGGATTAAAGTTGTGAAAACGGAGAACGTTCTTCCTTTTCTGTTTTGAGTGATTTTTTATTTTTGTTCTGATATGAACTATGTTTGTATACCAACTGTTCTACAGGTGTACCACTGATGTATTTTTCTCTTTTGTTCATATCATACTTTGATGTTAAGTCATTACTCTTGTGGATCAAAACTTGTAACTTCATACATTACTTATGTCATTGTGTATTGTTGAATGAATTTGTCCAATGTTTCCTTGCGTGTTCCATTCTGATTATTCTGATAGTTACATGCAATTTGTCATGCATCTTGATGAGTTATTACAGTTTGAATCAATCTTGATTTCCAGAAGGCTTTGTTCTTCGTAAACCAAAATGTTTTTGGATTAATATTGTTAAAAACCAGAACATTCTTTGTTTTTCAAAATGTTGTCCACAATGTTCTTTGTTTTTCTATTTAATAACCAGAACATTCTTCGTTTCTCAGATTTGATCTTGCTTCTTTTAAATGATTTTTCTTTTGATTTATAGCATAGTGTGATCATTGATTGTTGTATGAATGTATTTGACCATCTTCTTTATGAAGATGTTATCTTGAAGATATAATAATCATTCTCTTGAATGATTTATATATGATACATTCCTTTTAAGATTATTTCATTATTTATTTGATCCTTATGCACTTTGATGAAGTGAATGGCTTCTTGCTTGTTCACTTATGCAGTTCATGTTCGTTAAACAAAACTCAAATGCAATCATTAGTAGACCATCATTCATAAAACTTAATTATGTATTTCATAAGGTTTGTTGTCATTAAAACATACATCAAAAAGGTTTTTGCCTCAACACACATTCCTCTAACTTTGATCATTGTTCACATTCCTCTGACTTTGATCATTATTCAACATCCTTTGGACACATAGCATCTGATAAATCCTCTGAGCGTGTATCCTCTAATACATCATATGGACACGTATCCTCTGATACATTCTTTGGGCACGTATCCTTTAACCGAGAGTCATGCCTCTGGCTAAGTTGCCTTTGACCCAACTCTGATTAGGGACTTGAAATTTTATCTCCACTTGATTTTTTAATATATTGTTGACCACATCAAGACATTAAATGACTTTTCTTTGTTTACAAAGAAAAGAATTGTGATCATGCAAAGTTTTATAATCATAATGAGATGTATTATAATTTCATATTCTCATGCATATCTATAAAAAAAAATGTTTTTAAACTATTCATCCCTTTATTTTTTTAGAACTTAATGAGATTTTATATCTTACCCCTTTATTTTTTATTTCCTTAGTAGTTGGAGGAATTTGAGACGTGTTGAAATCAAAAGAATAATTTCAAATAGACTGACATTTAAATTTGATGTTATTTTACATTGTAATTATGTAGTCCTGATTAATTTCTAGATTTAATAGATTAAAAATATATTGAACAAATTGTAAACTATAAATTTGAATGTAGTTTCAATTGAGTTTGTGATTTTAATTTATTATTCATCATTATTTGCCTTTATTTTTATTAAGGTGTATTGATTTAATTGTCAAGTTCTACATAATTGGTGTTGTGTGGTACACCTATTTGTTCTATTTTTCAGCATATTTAATTTAGAACACTAATACATTAAACTTTTCACACAACTTCCTTTTGTTATCAACAAAACTAGAAGTGAATTGTTCTTCAAAATCATCTTTGTTCTAACAAGGGTATCATCTAGTAAGTGTAAAATTGCAATTTTTTTATTAGACGTTCAATTTTTAAGATTAGAATGAGACTTCCAATATTTTAAAATGACTATATATATATATATATATATATAATAAAATTAAATGATGTTATACTGCATAATAACAT